>CAIGRE010153957.1:0-20873 GCA_903798275.1 Fraxinus angustifolia subsp. syriaca
ATTTCAATTTTGATTCATGTGATTTACATGTAGCACAACCAATAAAAAAAAAAGTTGCAAAAATATCCATTTAAGTTGTTTCAAGTGGATTTAGGTGCAACATTAATTACTTCGATAGTGCCCTAAAATGTTAATTAGAGAGCAATCACATGAATCAAAATTGAAATTATAACTGTGTGAATCGAACTGAATAATGCATTTGCCGATCACATTAATTATGAACCGCTTGTTTAATAAATTGGATTAGGAAACATTGTACAGTGTCAAGGAATTAAAAAAAAAAAAAAGGAAATTAAAATCTTATTCATGGTATGATTGAATACAGTTTAATTCTACATATTCTACTTTATGTCATTATTTAGATAAGTTAAATTTGAAAGTGAAAGTATCAAATTCAACACAACTCGAGTACTTTTTAACTTTTAGCTTCTATCCTACGTAGTCCACACAGAGTTTCGACTTCTCAAATAGATGGAAGGACCAAACTACACGTACATAATAATTTATCTAATGAATTATCGAATTGACAAGTGGCAGACCCCTATTGGGAGGGGGGCCTGTGGGCCCAGACATTTCTCCAATAGGGGGCCGTCACTTGTCGATTCGGTAAAAGATTATGTAAATTATTAGGTACAAGTAGAATTTTCTTAGATAGAAAAATTGACCAATATTTTCCTAACAATTTTGATGAAAAGTAGGTGGATATTAGGTGTGGATCATGACATTTTGGTAGCAATTCGACTTGAATATTCAAAAGCACATTTTTCTTCTTAAAAACACATGCTTTCCTCTAAAGAGCTCGATTATCGAAGACTTGAAGTTTGATGCCTATTAAATAATTTTATGACGTGAGAATTAAATGACATCGTACAATTTATTCATATGCTACATTATTATCTTGAAGTGGATATTATCTGGTAATATTTTTTTCAAAAATATGTCAAGTGATTAGACATTACTCTCCAATAAATCTAAAGATAAGAACGCATAACGAATCATTAGGGTTATTGCATCTTCTTTTATTATCATTTTCCCCCCAAAACTCTATCTAACCACGTGTTTTATAGAAGTCATATTCTTTGTCCTGCTTTTTGAATAATATAATCATTTCACTAAAAAAAAATCTCTCCAAAACAATTGCTAAATCTGTATAAATAAGGTATTTTTTTTATTAAGATTTGGGGTTTTATCTTAAAATGTCAACCGTATTTCATGTTTGATCATCATTCTTTCAATTTTTTTTTCATACTCATTTTCAACCAAACATTCCCACGATGAAATATTCTTCACATTAATTCAAAACTTTTTACTACTTTTATTAATCACACATTCTTAAAAAATTTACTATTAAAATAATCTTTCTAATTTTGAAACAATGGTCATCAAACGGGGATTAAAAGAAGTATCTCAAAACCCTTATAAATTAGTCCACTATTTTCATCGTTATTCGATATTTATTTTATCCCTTAACATGTCCTCGTAAGAATTTGACTCATTTTTTAAATTCTTAATCGGATCAAATCGCTCGTAGGAGTTTAATGTGTTCTAATACCATGTTAATATTTGAAATTTTATTTAAAATGTCAACTATATTAAAAGGAGTAGCTCAAACCCTTATAAGTTGGTCTATATTTTTATCTTTATTCGATATGTAATTTTATCCTTGAACATTTCTTCTACTTATTATGACTAAAAAATAGTATATATTAGAAAGATATATTCCTATTAATAATTATATCTTGAATTACTTTTCCACAATACCTTGCACCCTTTAATAATTTGACTTACAGTGGTTATACTTATATCGTCGTCACAATTTTCTTTTGTTTAGTCACTTTTTAATCATATCTACGACTAGACCTGTTATTCACAGGGTTTAAGGTGAATTTCATAAATTCGACTCCTAATTGGCCGCAAATTGTAGTATGCAGTCAAATTTTTGTGTCCACGAAAGATTTATAGAGTGGTAAAGGTGATAAATTCTCACTATGATGGTTATAGAACACACACTATCGTTAGCCCTAACATGATAAGCCAATACAATTATTGCAAGAACTGATCCTTCAATTTATGCCGTGTGAGATATTGTTATTCGTGGCATTGTTTCGATTCAAGATCGTAGTGGGGAAATTCTTTATGAGCTAAAGATTTATCATTTTCATGGGATTAAACCCGAGTTATTGAAGATATAGATTTTTGATACGAGATAAAATTATTTTACCAGGAGAATATATAATTGAGAATAAATTTGTGGAAAAATAATTTTAAAATAAGTTGGATTAAACAAACGCTTAATATGTTTCTCATTGGATGTCCATATGGTGGAAGAGCTATGCAAGCAGCATTGAAGTTTATGTATTCTTAAAGTGCACATTCAACCTACTATCAATTCTAATTATCTATAGCACACCTTAAAGATGTGGGGACAACGTCAAATTTGTAAACTTTAGGTGAATGAAAATGGGTAATTAGCACATAACATTTCTACCTTCATTATTGTAAAAAATGTTCATATCTTTCATTTTTGGACATTTTCACCCTTATTTCCATCTTTATTGCACAAAATGTCATTTTTACATATTTTCTCAATTAAAAATTATGAAATGACGTATATACCCTCTCTTTAATTAAAACAAAAAGAAAAAAAATTAATTGCAATCACAGACCCAATTTTTTTTTTAAAAAGCGCAAATAAGTCACAAATAAATTATTAAAAGGTAATTAGTACATAATGTCTATATCTTTCACCGTTATTGCAAAAAAGTCCATATCTTTCATTTTTTAAGCATTTTCACCCATAATTACACTTTAATTGTGCAAACCATCATTTCTATTCATTTTCATCCAATTTCTTAATAAAAAGCTGTGAAATTACGCATATACCTCCTATTTAAATAAAAAGTTAAAGAATTAATTGCAATCATAGTCCCAATTTTTTTTTAAAAAGTGTAAACAAGTCCCCAATAAATTATTAATTTTTTAAAGTGCAAACGAGTCCCAAATAAATTATTAAAGAATTAGAAATTTAAAAAAATATATTTTTTATTTAATAATGAGGGTATATTCGTCATTTCATATCTTTTTATTGAGAAATTGGATAGAAATGATGGTTTGCACAATTAAATGTGTAATTAAGGGTAAAAATACCAAAAAAAATGAAATGTAGACGTTTTTAGCAATAACGGTGATAGATATGGATATTATGTACTAATTACCCTTTTAATAATTTATTTGTGACTTATTTACCTTTTTTCTTTAAAAATTTGGAATTGTAGTTGCAATTAATTTTTTTTCTTTTTGTTTTATTTAAAGAGAGGGGTATATTCATCATTTCATAATTTTTAATTGAGAAAATAGGTGAAAATAACCTTTTGCGCAATGAAAGGTGAAAATAGGGGTGAAAATACAAAAAAATAAAATAAAATGTATGAAAGTTTTCCATAATAACAATGAAATGTGTGGTCGTTATGTGCTAATTACCCAATGAAAACAAAGATATTATATCTCATCTTAGATCAGAAGAAAACTGAAAATTACTCAGAGGGAAATCCAAATATGAAACTAGTATGTTCAATGCTCTGCAATGTGGTCCGTGCAAATAGATTTTCTTTCCCATATTATTTTATCAAATAATAAGAATCAATTACAAGAAGATAAACTTCAGATCATCGAGATTGATCAGATTCTGCCCTGATCATGTTAGTAGACTTTTTGAACAAAAATCGTTATTGGAGATATGGAAAGTTGAGTTTAAGCATTCGATGGGAAAAATGATTGGAAATATAAGTGTAACCGTTAACGAAAGTGAATGATCTTTAGTATAATTAAAAAGTGATGACAATATAACCATCCTTTGGCTTAATAAGTGAGAGGATGGATGCACATTTTTAATTTTCTTACGTAACAATGTTAGTTATTATTATATTTTTTTTTGACGTGAAATATATTATTAATCGGCTTGAATAAATAAAAGATATCTGAAATGTCGGATTTATATTGATGGTTTCTTTCTTTTTTAATTTGTTACTCGTAAGCCAAATGAAAACTTGCCAGTCCATCCAAATCTCCAGCAGATTACATTGACGTAGGTAGATCTGTTTTATTTGAAAAGTTAGTCAATATCCCAATTATGCAAAAGATTGATAATTAATATTTGATTTCATGTTAAGTACTCAATTAACTAATTGATCTCACTTTATCAGTCAATGTCCTTGGCTGGTAGTTGGGCGGGTGACTGGTAGCTGTGATACGGTCAATTTCGCCGTTGCCAAAATCAGACATTAGATGGATTTGTATCCGAAGTCGAAAATCGACACAAGAAGTAGCACTGACTAGGTATGAGCATAGGTGGAGGACAAAACGCTTCTTGACAACCAGATAATAAAAATCCATATAATTAATCGAGGTGGTCTCGATAGAAAGATCGTGTTGTTTATTCAGCATCTGTTTGCTGCTCATTTTTTAGCTGTAGAAAATGAATTTTGTAACCGTTGGAGCGCCAACATGAAATAGATCTACCTACGTCATGAAATAGATTATTCTTGAAGTTGGTTAAACTTCACTATAATCTTTAAGTAGCACGTGTACTTAAGTCGTGGGTAATATGGTAATTTTATAGAAAAATCTGATCTTCTAAGAAGAAAAAATACTTGAACATTGGAGATCATCTTCAACATATGACAATTCTTGATTTACAAAAGCACCACAAATTATTTTTTTTATTATTGAAAAACTAATTATAAGTTTTTCTTTTTCTCTCGATAGAACAATATGACTTTCACACTCATTATTAAACTCGTTGAAGATATGCTAAATTGTTTACCAACATTCATACAACTTAATATCAACACGAAGCCTGAAATACACATCCCCTTCAAAAGCATCGGTCATCAAAATGGCAATCCCTCTAGCCATGAAAAAGTCGCCAGTTCCACCGATGACAGATATGTCCCTAGTCTTGTTCATCAATGGATCAGCCCCAGCAAAGTTCAAGGTTCCAACAAGCTTAGTAGAATTGAACAAAAATGTGAACCCTAGCCATGCACTGTATATACTTTTCTGATCGTAGAGGTACATCCCTTGTGCTCGACCCACTGGTGGTGAATGCAAATTGTTATCTAAGGTAATGGGATCATCGAACGCAACTAGGTCACCAAAATTGTATGGTTGTGCCACGGCAGTCTTGTTGCCCCATTCCGGGGACCCAACTATGGCCGAAGTGGCATTGTTGTAATTATCACCCTTGAAAAGTATGTCGTGGAAATAGAACACGAGTTCTTTGCAGGGTCGACGAGGGCGGGGCTTCTTGCCGTAGCTGGCGGAGAAGGTGGAGGTGAGGAAGCAAAGGAAAAGAGCTACAATTTGTGTTTTAGAAGCCATAATTGGTTTAATAAAAGTGGAGAGGAGACTAGTATTAATTTACAATGCTACTATATCGTGACGAGGCTTAAGTGTTTAATCTAGTCTCATTTTATAGGGTCAGATCTTGGGGTGTGGTGGGGATGGGGTTGAGGTTGAGGTGGCTGGAGTTGGTGACTGATTGTAACTTTATGGGAATTGATAGGATTAAAACTCATTTATATAAAGTCGGCCATTTTTTTTTGTATTTTTCTCATAATTAAGACCCTAATCTCATCTTTAACTTCTTGCTTACATTCAATCAAAAAATAAGTATATTGAATCGAAAAATGAGTTTGATTTGCAATCTATGTGATCAACTAACATACATATGTATTACATATATACATATAGATACGATGGTCATTGGGTTCAAACCGGTTATATTTGGCTATAAATGTTGAATAAAAACACTTATAAGTAAACAAGTTTTAAATAAGTAACTTATTTAAATCATTACTATTAAATAAGTAAATTATTTACTTATTATTATGAAAAATTAAGTTATAAACACATTGAAATAAAATCTACTTAAAATTATCGACTAACATACATATGTATTACATATATACATATAGATACGATGGTCATTGGGTTCAAACCGGTTATATTTGGCTATAAATGCCGAATAAAAACACTTATAAGTAAACAAGTTTTAAATAAGTAACTTATTTAAATCATTACTATTAAATAAGTAACTTATTTACTTATTATTATGAAAAATTAAGTTCTAAACACATTGAAATAAAATCTACTTAAAATTACACTCTAATTACTTTTAAGCTTAGCCAAACACTTGGACATAGACGGAGGTAGGTGCAGTCACTCTTGAAGTCAACCATGGACTTTTCTCCTTCAAATTGATTTGTGAAATAAGTTCATACAAATGCCGCTGGAATTTTTACTACCACACTACACTGTTATATGGAAACAATTCCTCTAATTCGCTATACCTAACACAAAATTAGATGAAGAACTAAGTTTTATATCCACTTGGCTCTAAAAATTAAGATATTATTAGTTCCTATTAGAAATTTTTAAAATAAAATCTGTTATCCTCCCAAATCCGAGATCCCAGCTTAGATGGCCACGTGGACCGCCACGTAAGCATCATGTTCACGTGTACAGCCACGTGGACGACGAACCCACATAAGCAGAGAATCAAATGGGAGGTTAGAGGAAGAAGAAACGAGGTCAAAAAATAATAGAAGAAGCTGTCATCCGAGGTCCCTTGCTATTGAGCCAGATGTTGTTACCGAGCTCCTTCACCCTACATTAAATAACCGAGGCTCTGAAGCTTGAGGCAGAGGTTCCTCCAAGCTACCTGAAGTCTTATGCCGCCAAAGGCCTTCAAGTTAACACCGACTCTGAACTACATGAGATTTGAAGATTAATGAAGTGATTGATGTGATATCTGCAATAGAGTAGCGTGTCAGTGTCAACCTACTAAGTAGAACGACTGACCTTGTGTCAAGTATTAATTGTGAGAGGAGACAGTGATGTGAGGTTTTAGTCCAAAAGATCTGACCTCGTGGTCTCTGATCCAATGATCACCACGTCTGCCAAGACACTATAAATATGCTCTCTTTGTATGAAAAAGGTTACCATTATTGTAATGAGACAAGAGAACACATAGATGACGATTCTTGTGAAAAAAATAGAGGGGAAGCAAGATTTAAATAGTTTGTTATTTACATGATTTACAAACGTAAAATAACAACGATCAAGACTCTAACATAAACTTAATCTTTTCATATCTATCCTTCTACATATTCCATAATACAAATAAAGAGATTTATTTTGGGAAATCTATTGGGCATTTGTTGATAGTGCTATTACCGTTGAAACAAAATTGCTGGAGTCCAAACGTCACCGTCTCTTGTCGAAAAGTGTTTCCCATGTCTTCTTAATTCGGCTACCATTCATATTTCGGTAGAAACGTGCTGAATTCATACTTGACGTGGTAAGAGTGGGTTCGGTATCTATTGGGCTCATTTTTTGGGGTCAACAGATTGATGTCGTGTGTGGAAAATCATACATTCAACCACGAACACATGTGAAAGAAAGGCTAGACTCTAATTGGAAGCTTGGGATGACAAAAAGGTTCTAACCCTTGAAAAAGATAGGCTCTTTGAAAAAAAAAAAGCTATTAAGAACTTAGAACCCTTACAGAAAGTGAAAACTTTACAATAAGCGCTTTGAGAAATATGAGTTCGAATGATGAAAGTGCGCCTAGAAGGATGAGATAATACCCTGAAGAAGGGGAACCCTCATGAGCTGCCCCAACTGTTCGCACACGATCTCCTACACGAAGACGATGAGGGTCCAAAGGTGGAGGTAGGGTCGCAGCCAGGCTCACTAGGGAAATGACCACAATGGCCACCAACATGAGGGGTATAACCCAGAAAACTTAGCCATGCAAGAGATGCTAAGGAACATGCAAGGACGATGAGGGTACCACATAGCCTCTGAAGATGCCTTTTCAGAAACACATGGGTATTATTAAGAGGAGAAGAAGTCCAAAGCAAAATGGATGGACGTCAGTACACTGAAATGGAGGCCCCCAAGGAAAGAGAGGTCGAAGTGGATGTGTCGACTAACTATGCCTCAGAAAGGCTATACGAAGCTCCATTCAACTTCCCTCCAAACCATGAATTAGAGAATAGGCCCAAAGGTCGGTGAGCGTTTTTGATAGGATAAGTCTGGGATTGCCTAGAAATAGGCAGGATCATTCACCCCAGACGCCTAGAAATAAGCAAGCTTATCCTCCTCTCCAATGCCTATAGATAGGCAGTAGGAGCCACATCAACATGAGGAACAACCAATGTACCATGAATAACTTCAGGTCCATCCTCTTAGAAATAGGTGTGAGAGGAGAAATCAGGCAAGAAATGAAGCAGGTACTTCTCAACCACATCTTCAAATTCTTCAAGGGGAAGATGGGGACTTAGACGAACATCAAAGGTCCTGCGACTTGGATGATGATGATGAGCATTCACCATTCGCAGAGGCTATCAAGAATGCCCACATGCCGAACCACTTCACCGTCCTAAAAATTCCCAAGTATGATCGAAGAGGTGATCCGACGAAGCATATCAATGACTACAAAGCCCATATGAATCTAAAAGGGGCCATTTTATCAATAAAATATAGAGCCTTTCACTTAACCCTAAGTGAGGGTGCTGAAGTTTGGTACACAAAGTTACCCGCAAGAAGCATCTAAAGTTGGCCTGACCTTAAAAGGAGATTCCTAAAACGCTTCACAATAAGAAAAGAAGGTGAAAGGCCTATTCAACGATTACAGACATGCGATGGCAAATGGATGAGATGTTAAAAAGCTTCTTATCTCGTTTTACTAATGAAATGACTTATTATGTACAAGTCACGGATAATGAAGCATTATCTGCTCTAAGAGGGGGGTTGGACATGAACTCCCTCTTTTGGAGGGATGTGTAGAACAAAGACCCAACCACCTATGACGCCCTATTAGAAATGATGAGGCGTGAAATCCTCAATGAAGAGTGACGGTCATAGGAACTGAGCTAGCCACCCACCTCTCCAAATGTAAAGAGGAAGAGGCTTTACTTCCCAATTTTTGAATTAATAGGCATTATTAAATTATGGATAAGAACTGGCCGCAGTGACCCTCAATGCCATACCGACCCTAGCTTACGAAGAGGTCAATCCTGGTGCTGAAATGCACTAGCATCATTCTTACTCGAGGCCTCCGCAAAAGGACGAGGTAAGGGACGAGGCGCTGAACCTAGGAATAGGGAGGAAACGACCAATTATTGTTCATATCATCAGTCCCATGGGCATCACACTGAGAATTACTGGGACATCGCAAGACACCCCCATAACCAGCATCAAGGGAGAGGTAGACGTCTCCCAAGAAACACTCTGTATAGATCCAATCAACAATCTAGGAACAATGAACATCATCAGCCTAATAGGAACGACCCTCCAAGAAGAAGAGAAAATGACATTGAAAGACCCAAAGAGGGTCAGAGGCAGAGACAGAGTCCCTCACCCAATAATGAGCAGGAGCCCATCAAGGAGATTGACACAATCATTGGAGGCCCTCATATGGGTGGAGAATCCAGAAATTCACAAAGGAATTATGCTATGGAGGCAAGTGACTCGCCCATAATGAGTTACACAGTTAACCAATCTTCTACGATGAGAGTAATCCCACCTATAACTTTCATATAAGAAGATACGGTATTAGTACATTATCCACACTGTGACGCCTTAGTAATAAGAGCTGTCATGGCCTGCAATGACTTAAAAAGGATGTTGGTGGATAATGGAAGCTCAGTTAATATTATCTTCGAAATCACTTTCGACAAAATGAAAGTTGACCACGAGATGACTCCAATAAGTTTCCTTTTGTATAGTTTTATGGGAGATAGCATCATCCCAAGAGGTAAAATTACTTTATCAATGGAATGGGAACCGAACCTCTAATTGCTCTCCATTTTATAGAGTTCCTGGTAGTTGATAGTCAATCTGCTTACCATGGGGTGCTTGGAAGACATGCCTTAAAGGGGCTATGGGCAATAACCTTAATTCATCACTTGTACATAAAGTTCCCCAACTGAGGGTGGCATTTCCACAATCCGAGATGACCAATGGGGTTCTAGAGAATGTTACCCCAACTCCCTAAGGAAGCAGAACCAAGAACTACCAATGTCATCTTCTCTGACATTGATATGAGCAATCTCCCTAAACAAGGGATTGCCCATGAACAAGGGAAGATACCATCATGGCCGAGGCCCCTGAAGAAGGAGGCATCTTTGGCACCATACAAGTCCCTGAGGAAGGAAAGGCTTCTGGGAAAGCAGCTTGCTTGGAAGTACTGGACCCTCGTATCATTGATTGAGAACCTAAGGCAACCCCTATGGAGGAATTGAAACTTTTCCAGCAGACCGTGTAGATCCCTCAAAGCGCTTGCAGGTAGAAAACAATTTGCCACTAGAAATGAAGGAGAAGTTGAAACACTTCTTACTCGAAAACCTTGATGTTGTCGCCTAGAAGCACAACAACATGGTTGGAATTGACCCAAAAGTCAGCTGCTATCACTTAAACATGGACCCAAAAGCTACAGCACATAGGCAAAAGAGGAGAGCCCTCAACTCGAAAATGTACGAGGCTCTTAAGGATGAGGTCAAGAAGCTGATTGATAACAGGTTCATACGGGAATCTGTATATCAGAAGTGGGTCTCAAACCCAGTGCTAGTAAAGAAGCACAATGGGAAGTGGAAAATGTGCATAGACTTCTCAAACTTAAACCAAGCTTGCCCTAAAGATAGTTTCCCACTGCCCCAAATAGATCAACTTGTGGATTCAACTGCTAGGCATGAACTTCTTTGCTTCATGGACACCTATTTAGGATATAGCCAGATTCCCACGTTACCAGCAAATAAGGATCATACTTCCTTCATCACGGATAAAAGATTTTACTGTTACAAGGCCATGCCTTTTGGGTTGAAAAATGCTGGGGCCACTTACCAAAGGTTGGTCAACAAGATGTTTGTTGACCTCATTGGAAAGACCGTGGAGGTCTAGTGGATGACATGTTGGTGAAAAGCTTAAAAATAAATGACCACATCACCTATCTCAACGAAACATTTCGAATCCTACGAAGGTACCAGATGAAACTCAGTCCCTTGAAGTGTGTCTTTGGGTATCATTAGGTAATTATTAGGTTACATTGTTAATCAGAGGAGAATTGAAACGAACCTTGAAAAGGTCAAATATTTGATTAAAATGAGGTATCTCCAAAAGCCCAAAGAAGTACAAAGCCTCACGGGTCGAGTTGTAGCCTTGAATCGCTTCATTTCCAAGGCAACAGACAAGTACCTGCCTTTCTTCAAAGTCTTTAAATGAGGAAACAAGTTTTAGTGGACAGAGTAATGCGAGGTGGCCCTACTAGGGCTGAAAAAGCACTTGGGTCAGGCGTCTCTCCTTTCCAAATCGAAGGACCATGAGGTGCTGCATTTGTACTTAGCAGTGACCCCCAAGGCCTTAAGCTCTGTCTTGATAAGAGAAAAAGACAATCACCAACTGCCGATTTACTATGTTAGCAAGGCACCTCTAGCAGTTGAAACTCGATATCCAGACATGGAAAAGCTAACCTTATCTTTAGTAACCGCTTCGAGGAAGTTGAGGCCGTATTTTCAAGCCCACGACATTTATGTGCTAACAAACGACCCCCTCAAGTAAGTGCTTCAGAAGCCAGACGCCTCGGGGAGGTTACTCAAATGAGTTGTGGAGTTTAGTGAGTTCGACATCACTTCCAAACCAAGGGCAACTATCAAAGGGCAAGCCCTAGCTGATTTTGTAGCTGAGTTCACCCTCGTTCCAGAAATTGAAGAGGAAATGGAACTTTCCGAACCTCATACATGGAGATTCTCAGTTGATGGATCATCTGGAGATACAAGCTCGGGAGTAGGAATCATCTTAGTCAGTCCAAAGGGACACAAGCTAGCTTAAGCTGTGAGGTTCAACTTTAAGGCCACCATAATACATCTAAATATGAAGCCATCCTAGATGGCTTAAGATTGGAAAGAGAAATGCAAGTAAAGAGGCTCATAATCAGCAGTTACTTACAGCTGGTAGTTAGTCAAGTACATGAAAACTTTTCTGCCAGAGACAAATCTATGGCGGCATACCTAAAACAGGTAATGAGCTTCATCCCTTCATTTGAGAGGTTCGAACTGATGCAAATACCACAATCCCACAACGTTTATGCCAACGCACTAGAAAATTTGACAAGTAACAAGGACTCTGAACTACTCACAGTGGTTCCTATTGAGCACCTTCATATACTTTCAATAGAGGAAAGAGAAACAGTAATGTGGGTAGAAGATACCCCTCTTTGGATGAAGCACATTATATCTTATCTAAAGGATCAAACCGTGCCTTTAGGAAAATAAGAGGCTAAAAAACTCAGAAAAAGAGCCACCGACTTCGTCTTTCAAGATGATGTATTGTATAAACGCAAATTTTCACTATTCATACTAAGGTGCATCAGAGGAGAGCAGGCAAACTATGTACTTAGGAAAATCCACAAGGGTATTTGTGGTAATCATGCCGGAGATTGGTCTTTAGCACAAAAAGTGCTCAGACAAGGATACTATTGGCTCACCTTGAAAAATGATGCGCAACAGTTTGTCAGGAAATGTGATAAATGTCAACGTTACGCTACTATCCAGAGGCAACCCTCACAAGAATTAAGCATGGTTTCCAGCCCTTGGCCATTCGCAAAATGGGTAGACCTAATATGACCTCTTCCTAAAGGAAGAAGAAGTGCTAACTTTGCAATCGTGGCTATTGACTATTTCACGAAATGGGTGAAAGCCGAACAACTTACCAAAATAAATGAGGCCAACACTTCCAAATTCATTTAGAAGAACATCATTTGTAGGTTTGAAATTCTTCATTCAATTGTATCAGACAATGACAAGCAGTTCGATAACAAAAAGGTCAGGGAGACGTGCGAGGAGTTGGGTATCAGGAAATATTATTCTTTCCAACATCACCCTCAGGCCAAAGGGCAGGTCGAGGCTGTAAACATAACCATTAAGTACACCCTGAAGAGGAAGCTAGATATTTCCAAAGAGGCATGGGCTGGTGAGTTACCTCGGGTACTTTGGGCCATCAGAACGACAAGCTGAACTGCAACAGAGGAGACCCCATTTTCCATGGCTTACAGGGCTGAGGCTATGAGCCCAGTTGAAGTAGGTCTACCATCTCCCAGGTAAATACATTTTAATGAGATAAGCAATGATGGGATAAGAAGATGTGGGTTAGACCTTCTCAAAGAGAGAATAGATGACTCTTAGGTTAGGTTGGCCATGTATCAAAGGAAGACTAGATATTACAATTCAAAAGTAAAGAAGAAGTCATTTCGATTAAATGAACCGATGTTGCGGAGGGTGTTCCCACCATCGAAAGAACATGGGTCTGGAACCCGTGGCCCCAACTCGAAGGGTCCATATCACATATATGAAGAGGTTCAACCTGGGACCTATAGAATTAAAGATATAGATGGAAGGGTACGGCCTCATCCTTGGAACGCAGAACATCTGCTCAAATATTATCAATGATGTAAGATATCTTGTACATATAGCTTTGAGTTCAATTAAATACAATCCTTGTTGTTATTTTAAGTTGTATATCAATGATCTCCTCAGAAGGTTAAGAGTCTCGAAAGTACCTATGCGAAAATAAATTGGTCTTGTAAAAGATAAGGCATGAAAACTTTGGAATAAGTAAATCCTCCGACCTTGATCATGTGCCAAACGAGGCACTTATACTTGAGTAAAACTTTAACAAATTATATTGTCCAAATCGCTTAAAGAGTATAAAGCCCCGAGAGATCCTCAGCTCAAACAAACAAACTTGAAAGAATGTCTGAAGTTAAAGGTACACGACCTTCGAACACTTGAATATTGTTTGAAGATATACAAATAAGTTTGAAAACCTCAAACGTATTAAATACTTAAAATTATGACATAAGGCAGACCTAAGGAAGTCTGGTAAAACTGAAGTGGCATAAATACATTCAAGGTTAATTACCATAGTTATCATGTTCAAAAATAAAATAATTAAAGGTCTCCTACCCAACCTTATGTTCTGGTTCAATAAACGAGTTGATATTTATAAAAGGTTATCAATGTCAAGATTCGACATTTCAACACTTATGAAATGTTTGGAAAATGATTGATAAAGTTTGTCGTCGTATGTTACTTTGAAGTCAAAGTTATTAAGTCATTTACCTCAGATGTTGGCAAGTTAAAAGTTAAGGTCAGAAGTTGTTAAGATACAACAAGGTCAGAATAGTGATTAATAAATTACATCATATGTACGTAAGAAAAATGAAAAAGTGCAGAAGCTAAGTAAAGGAGAAACTGAACTTCATTAGAAGTAGAAGATTACATTACGTTGGGCTGAAGCCTTTACACTTGAGCAAAATATCAAAAGAATACAATTAAGCTTGAGGGGATGGTGGGAGCTGAGGAGCTTGGAAGTGAACTATTGCCCTAAGAGCCGCTTCTTCAGGAACAGCCTTTGCAGCAGGCTTGCCATCGAGATCGATAATTTGGGCCTCCTCAACATGCGTCTGAGGCTCATCATCCCCTTTTTCAAGAAATTCAGCCTGCAGTTCAGGAGTAGTGTGATGAGGGTGTGTTTCCAGCCATTCAATAACCTTGGAATAGGCATACCTTCTCCAGTACTTCGCAAAGCTTTGATATGCCTTGGTTAGATGGAAGTTAGCCATAAACATATTCTCAGCTTCGTTACTGGCATGCTCAGCATCACTCCAAACTATTTTAATTTCCTCAACCAGGCCAACAACTTGGGAGGTCAACTCTCCCACTTTCCCTTTTAAAGTGGATTTCTCCTTGTTTGCCCTATCCAAAGCCTCAACAACCAACCTCTGATGGGCATTCGAGGTCTCCACTCACTTAGTTAAAGAGGCTACCTCACTCTGAGAAAGGTGGACTTCCTTCTTCACCGGTTCAATCTCTGCCAAAACAGAGGCAAGCTTCACCGACCCCTTAGCCTTTTCCTTCTTCAAGGCAACCACTTCCACCTTGGCTTTGGAGGCTTCTTCCTTAGTCTTGGCAGCCGCTTCCTCAACCTGGGTAACTTTATTGGCGAACCCATGATTTTTGCTTTGAAGGTTTTTAAAGAGGGCTTCAGCCTCTACAGTCATGCCAAACGACTTTCCCGCTTGAGCTACCATGGTTTCGAAGATGTCCACGACGTCGTTTTACTGGACGTAATTCTACCACCTATCAATTCAAAATTTGTGGAATGTAGTCGTAGCAGTGTGGATCTCTGGAGGGAGAAGAGTAAGAGCTTTGGACGCAAGCTCATCAGTCCGGGAGGCCAGAGTCCTTCTTCTTTCTGGTGACCTCGGAAGTAGTGGACTTAGCCCTGGGCTTTATGGCAGGGAATTACCTCAAGGGCTCCATGTCGATCGGCCTTTCTTGTCCCTGAAGCTGTAGCCATCGAGCTACCTAATAGTTTTCCCCCGCTGGGACCTTAGAGCGGGATGGAGGGACATCGTCAGAGCCACCCGCCCCATTGGGGGTCATGATCCTAAACTTCTTTTTTAGCTTCTCCACCACTATCTTTTCCCCTTATTTAACACAGGGGGATGCCCCTCATCGTGAGGAGCGGCCTTCTTGCTGACCTTCTCAATTCTATCCTTAACCTTTTTACCTCCCACCAAGGTTAGTTTCATCCTCTTTCCTGAGGAGGACGTGGCAGCAAGTATGGAAGCCATGTCAGGAGTGAGGTACCTTCTCTTTTCGAAATTATCTACAAAGGAAAAGGAAACAAGTTAAGAAGGTTCAGAAAAAGAGAAAATCAGAGCCACTAGAGGGGTTCAATTTCTCACCACGTAAGCCCTTAGCCCAAAGCCTTCAAGGATGTAGGTCGGTTGAATCAGGTGGGTAAAATCACGAGCGTCAAACTTGGTAAATTCGAACCTCTGGCAGACTCTGCAATGCAAACATGATAAAATGTAAGTATCAGACCTCGTCAGTTTAAAGAAATAAGATGACGGGATATAAACTTACGAGGTTCAGGATAGGAGGTTGGAACTTTGACGTGGGGACAAGGTCGCCCTCGCACTCCTGCCACTTCCCCCTGACCTAGAACCATGTTTTCTTCTACCCTTTGATGGATGTAGGTAGACCATGGACGATGGGAGATTGTGACCCCCACGGAATACTAGCCTCGGGAATCTTCCTTCCCCAATGAGCGATGTTGGAAGATGGTTTAGAAAACACATAGAGACATGTCTTCACCCAACAAGGCCTCCTTCCAGAGGAAGAACGAGCCTACTAGTTGGGCCCAGAAATTGAGGACTAATTGGGTTGGGGCCAACCCATACAACCTAAGGACGGCCCTAAAAAAGGTAGATTAGTAGGCGAAGTCCAGCCTTTAGCAAATATTCGCTTATGGCAACATAACTAGGTCAAGGGTAAGAGGCTCACTTGCTAGGGGATGGGGAAATGAGTTCAATGCCATAGGGGATCCTATATTTCTCCCTAAGATTGGCTAAGAAGGGTGGGTCTACTGAGGATGGAATCTTATCTGCCCCTCAAGCCGCCTCATCCCCACTATCTTCACTAAAAGAGACGGAAGCACCTTGCCTAGCCTCGACGACCTTGGCAAGGTCGGTAGTATTAGTTATTGAAAACCCCATCTCGCTCGCCAACCCACTAATATCTAGTTTTCTCCCAAGATTATTCGAAGAAGCCATGGAATTATAAATTATCGAAGGGTTTTCTCAAAGAAAACAAATGGGTACACTTACAAGTTTTCCAGACAGAAAAGGTAGAGAATCAAATGGAAGGGGAAGAGAAAATCAACGAAGAAATACCTAGGAAAAACTTCAATTTAGACTTGAAGAAATCTCATGAAATATTTAAGAGAATTGAAGAAATTTGAAGAGAATGTTGGAGCATAAATTCATGCAAAAGTGAAAATTTCCTTCTGAAAATTACCCCCTTTTATAGGCAGACACGCTTGACTCCAGCCATTAGATCTTGATTCGGACCATCCAGTCATTCATTCAGAAACTTCAATCTGAGACATCTAGTACGTCTACACTTCATCTTCAAGGGCCTAGAACTAAACGTGGGCATCACGCGCCTTGGAACGCCTAAGATTCCTAATATGAACGTAGATGAACAATCATCATTGCGTATTAAATGCAATGACAGTTGCGTGTATTGAAAGTTGTACTGTCCTAGCTGTTTTTCTTGGAAAGGTACCACGACATCAAATCATTGAGGCGCCATGATTAGGGATGCCTAATATTTTTCAGAATTGTTGGAAAAATAACAAAGCCCTCATAACTATCAATCTGAGGCTATCTGCAGCATTAGACCCTATCAGCTTCTGAGACGAGCAAATGTACTTCAGTTCTGAAGAGACGCCTTAACTTCAAACATAGGAGTGAACCCCAGATATTAGAGGGCAAACCCTATAACATCTGCATGCATAAGGAACATCACAAGTACAGTATTATTTACCAATCAAACCACCTCAAACAACCCCTACAAGAAGGTCTGCATAAACTTGAACATCTTTCTTTCCAGGAGCTACATAATACTTGAAATCCATGCATTACATAAATAATCATGCATAGACTTGGAGAACTGTTGTTATCCCCCCAAATCCGAGATCCCAGCTCAGATGCCACGTGGATCGCCACGTAAGCATCATGTTCATGTGTGCAGCCATGTGGATGGCAAAACCACATAAGTAGAGAATCATATGAGAGGTCAGAGAAAGAAGAAACAAGGTTAAAAAAAATAAGAGAATGAAGCAGTCATCCGAGGTCCCTTGCTATTGAGTTAGATGTTGTTATCGAGCTCCTTCACCTTGCATGAAATAACTGAGGCTCTGAAGCTTGAGGCATAGGTTCCTCCAAGTTGTTCGAAGTCTTATAACGCTAAAGGCCTTTAAGTTAATGCTGACCATGAACTATAGAATATTTGAAGATTCATGAAGTGGTTGATGTGATATCTGCAATAGAGTATGTCGGTGTGTTAGTGTCAGCCTACTAAGTAGAACGATTGACCTTGTGTCAAGTATTAATTGTGAGAGTAGACAGTGATATGAGGTTTTAGTCTAGAAGATCTAGCCACGTGGTCTTTGATCCAACGATTACCACGCCTGCCAAGACAATATAAATAGCCTTTTTTGTATGAGAAAGGGGTTGACATCTTTGTAATGACACATAGATGATGATTCTTGTGAAAATACAAAGGGAAAGCAAGATTTAAATAGATCGTTATTTACATGCTTTACAAACGTAAAATTGCAACGATCAAGACTCCAACATAAACATAATCTTTCCATATCTATCCATTCTCATATTCCATAATCCAAAAGAGAGATTTATTTTTGAGAATCTACTAGACATTCGTTGATAGTACGATTGCCATCGAAACGAAATTGCCGGAGTCCAAATGTCACTGTCTCTTGCTGAAAAGTGTCTCCCACGTCCTTCTTAATTCGGCTACCATTCCTATTCCGATAGAAACATGTCGGATTCATACTTGACGTGGCAAGAGTGGACTCGGTATCTATTGGGTTCATTTTTTCAGTCAACAAAATCCATTAAAGAGAAGCTATTTTGAGATATGGTCAATCACTTCCCTTCTTTGTGGGTAGGGCCAATTCCGAGTATAAGGATTGTTGTATTGTTCACTATAGTTTTCATACTCGATTATTGGTTCTCGTATGCTTGTGCTATCTCTCTCTCTCTCTCTCTCTCTCTCTCTCTTTTCATTTTTTTGTTAGTGTACTCAAATTCATTAAAGAGTCCATTTTGGAAAAAAAAATGAAGATAGATAAGGGTCAAGTATTGATCACGATGTTTCATCAATCAAAGGTAAATTTTGAAGACGAAATTATTTTAAGGGTAGGTTGTAGAATCTTGAACTTTTATATATTTTTTCGCATATAATTAGTTAGAGAAATGATAAAATTGTCATGTCTAGTCATTATCAAACCATTTTGTTTTTCTTAAAATGGTCCTATGAGTCTTGATAGTTGATGGACGAAACTATAAGTCCAAATAGTATGCCATGAATAATAATTAGAAGATTTAGATTAAATAATAATAATTAGTCTCTTGATTAAATATAATTTTCGACTAACACTGTTTGTGCATGCTTGGGACTCTCCTTGCCGGATGCTTAATAGATTTTGATACAAATTAATAAAGTTTATAGTTTTCATGAATTGTGTGGTTGAAAATGAGTTAAAGAAAATGGGGACCAGACATGGTAAAGATAAATATTTTTTGTTATTTGGTGTTTGTTTGATAAAACTTTGATTTCAACTATGTTTCTTGGGATTCATAATTTTTTATTAATTCTTCAACAACAAATTTTATCAGCTTTCACCAAAATATGCTAATTTTTTTTTATCAAAAGCTTTGTCAAACAACGCCTTCACAACCACTTCTGCAAACACAAATATATGACGTGATAAAACAGATTACTAGACTTACATGCCATATTGCTACACAAAATAGAACCACAACGAACTTGTACATAAGTCTTATAGCATTTGTACAACTTGATTTCCATCTGGAGTCTAAAATAGTAATCACCCAGCACATCTTCTGTTCTAAATGTTGCAATCCCTCTTGCCAGGAAGAAATCACCAGCCCCTCTTACTACAGAAAGGTCGCGAGTTTTCTCCAGCAGAGGGTCAACGCCCATGATGTTTAAGGTCCCTTTATACTCAATAGAGTTGAATATCAAAGTGTAGGCAAACCAAGCGTTGAAAGTGTCCCTCTTGTGATAGAAATAGAAGCATTGAGCTCGTGCTACTGGCGGTTGATAATGGCTTTTTACACGTTTATTTTGGTTCACAAAAATGGATAACTGTCAATAAATATGCAGAATATAGCTTAATTCGATGTAATATGTGTTTGCAGGACATCAACGATAAACATGGGGGAAATTAGGAAAAACAAGCAAAATGAAGTTTAAATGAAGCAAAAATCAAAGTTTGAGGACTCAGGTGCAAATACTAAAAAGTTGTGTCAATCTCAAGATGAAGATTTGAGAGTGTTGGGCATCAATTGGATGAGGAAAGAAGTCAAAGTGATGAAATATAATCGAAGTACTATCACAAATCAACCTCCAGCCGAAAAAGTTATACTTCGAATTTTCAATCTTAGTTGGAGACCCATTTTTGGAATCGAATACGTTCGAATTTGAAGATTTATATTTCTAGAAGATTTGTAACCCTTTGAGTAAGCTTTCTAATGCAATTTTAATTATCTCAATCGAATATCGAGAGAGAACGATATGACCAAAATACCAAAAGATGTCCGGCGAGAAAAATATGAAAATCATGCGGTCACATGGTAAACTACCTTGCGATCGCCCAGACTTCAACAGAACCTTTTTGGGAGCATTTTATTTGGCCCATGCGATCGCATAAGGGACTACCTTGCGATCGCAAAGTACATTCTGGGCGCGAAATTTTTGGTTTCCTTATCCATCTCCAACTCGTATGATAATGATTCTAGGGCAACTATAAAAGCCAAGATTCATCCAGAACCTAGGGTTAGACATTCTTTGAGAGAAAAAAAAAACATTGAAGAGCAAGGAAAAAGATTAGAACAAGAATTTTCACTCCAAGATTCAAGATTACAAGATTTAAATTCAAGAATTGGGTGATGCATTCTCCTAAATATTTTTCTTGTTCTTTAATTTTATCTATGCTAGACTAGATTTTTTAAGTACTAGGTGAATGATGAACCTCGCATTGTGAATTTTTAATTTCTATTTTGCAATTTGATATTTAAACACGTTGGATGGATGTTGAATGATTTATATACACTTTCTTGCATCTACAATTATATGCGCAATAGTTGTATGAGTTTAGGTAATTTATTTTATGCATTCGAAAGAAGTGAAATA
>CAIGRE010154072.1:0-11771 GCA_903798275.1 Fraxinus angustifolia subsp. syriaca
TTTCTTTTTTATTTATTTTAAATTTTTCTTTTTTTTTTTTTGTCTTTAGTTAGTAAATATTATTTCCTTTTTACTAATTTGTTAAAAGCAACTTATGTTTTCTTTAAATACAATGATAAATTTATTATTTTTGTTCGATAAAAACTTAAATTTGAAATTAATTTTAAAAGGGGCGAGAACTATGTTTTCCGTACCCGCCCCATTTACCTGGTTGGGCAGATAATCCTCGTCCCATTCGGGGCGGGCCTTCACGGGCATCGGGTTGAACGAGTTTTTTTTGTCATCCCTAGTTGTAACCACAAAAGATGAAGTATGAACTAAACTTAGGTTTCGGGCTAAACGTGAATATTTGAGTTTTTGGATATCAACTTGGTGAAGAATATACGTAGCCCAAACCTTATTGGTGAGTAAATGCAAAGATACAAATTGAAAAAGGAAGATTATTCAACTAATTCCACTATAAACCTCATATTCCAATGGGATCTTGAACGACGATCTATCGAAGAGTCGCAAAGATCTAGTTTCATTCAACTGTGAATCTCCATCGAGTTTGCTTATTGAAGCCCATGCCTTTGTAAGGCATAAAATTGAACTTGCATCACCTACAATATGATGGTTCGTAAAACTAATACACATGCATGATATGGAAACAAAGTTATATGTATCGCGAAAACCCCTCGAGGAATCTTGAATTCAGGCTCAAAAAACCATCAAACAAATACGACCCGACCTCGGCTCAATCCACACCCTTCCTTCACTTTGATTGCCTCAAGTTTTCACCGTCATGTGGTTTTCCTTTTCTACCCACAAAGGATCAATGGTACGACTACAATATCTCAAAGAGAGGAAGAATTAAATGAAAGAGCAAATGGTTGAGTCTTTCTCTCAATAAATCCAACTCAAACTTGGGCACTTCAAAATTACTGGTCGTTTTCAAGTCGAGCCAAGTCTATAGTGTCAATAATTTATCTGATAAATGTTTTATCATCATCGTCCAAATTTATTGGGTATCAAAATCCAACAAATATCCACCTTGATACCCAATCAACATCCAAGAAAATAAAACACAATTTATACTTGCATAATCAAGATAACCAATAAAATTGGTATCACAGACCTTAACTCGTATCTCGAACCCAAAACACATATCATACTTGCTCCACGTACTCGCCAAGGCTAAGGTCAAAACCCTCAAACAGAATTAGGTAGTCACGGTATTCAGTCAAGAGCAAATAATCACGCGATAAAGATATAATATATGATAATATACATATCTTTTCAAAGAGTCCACAAAGAACAATAGACTAACTCCAAGTTAATCAACCAAATGGCCAAATACATATGTAACAAATGCATAAATGACCACACAAAAAGATTACTCACACCTTGAGAACACATACCTTCTTTTATCACCCACTATGTTCACAAAACATGTCTAACTTGTAAACCACAATAGATCCCAAGTCCACAGGATAATCATCTATCATTACCTCACTTCTATCAACCAATGTGGAAAATGGGTCTCCACCTCATATAAGTGATAGAAGTGTCACTCTCACACTCCACCGTTAGGGCTTCACAGATGAAGGATCTCAGACACTTAATCACACTTTCCACTCATGTTCCAAACATCACATTCTACATCCCCAGTATATACCACCAATGTACCGTTAGGCATCTATATTCTACATTACTAAAAGACATACTGCTCACTTACTGCTAAAGCATCTCAAACCCACTCTGACAAAATTTACACTTTTGATGACCACAAAGGTTATAGCTCAATTTAAATCGACTCACGCACCACAAGGTTACTTCAACACCAATACTCAAAAAGGTTCGCAAAGAATTTATCCCACAAAAGGAAGGGTAAATGTGACACTCACAAGGAGAATAGAAGAAATAACT
The DNA here is from genome assembly GCA_903798275.1 of Fraxinus angustifolia subsp. syriaca. Classification (NCBI taxonomy): domain Eukaryota; kingdom Viridiplantae; phylum Streptophyta; class Magnoliopsida; order Lamiales; family Oleaceae; genus Fraxinus; species Fraxinus angustifolia. The sequence goes on from CAIGRE010154072.1 coordinate 1,909, forward strand.
GGTTATTTCATTACACTCACAAAAGAAGCTCACAAAGAGAAAGAAGATAACCAGACATGGCTGTTCCATATAATTTCACAAACCACACAGATTCACAAAGATAAAGGAGAAAATGACTACCTCTTTTTCTTCTCACTACTACACTCTCTCACACCACTCATGGAGCAAAATGAGTATGCCATAAATCTCTACTCACTATGCATGTAAACACATTTCACAAAGTAATTAGATTAATCTCAAATTCATGCAAATGCACATGTTAAACTGAAAATGTTGTATAATCATGCAACAAAATCAAGCAATCACACACACATGCAGAAATGATTACACACAAATCCACATGCAGTAATTAGGTTTACTCTCAATAAACCTCACTCTGGTCATAACTAGACTCAATGGAACATTCAAGTCACATCTCTCCTTATCTTTCCTATCAAAAACCCAACAACCTGTAGACAAAAGACTTGAATAATATTGTACTCGGCTTCTTCTTTGGGTAGTGGCAATTGAGGCAGTAAGATTATTGAAATTCTTGTTCGACTCAGCTATAATTAGAGGGACTGAGTCCTCGACCATGTAGCGCATCACGGGTTTTTCACTGCTTAATGGACACAATATGTTGCCTGCTAGTGGAATATAATGTTTGACAGTGAGGAAGAATGAATCTTTGAGATTTGGAACGATGGTTTCCAAGAAATAGACCTTGGAACAAGGGAATTCATAGAACACAAGACGCTGAATTGGATGGAAATACAACCATGGTAGGTCGAAGAATGTCAAAGGTAGTGTCAGCCAAGTGGAGGTTGGATTTCTCAGTGTTCAAGTTGCGTTGCCATGGGAATGAAACCAAAATTGAAGTGCTATAGGAGGTAAGATTGGTATACGAATGAATGGGAGTGGTTGGTTGTTTAATTTGGAACTAATTCTAGTTCTAACAATAGGAAAAGTCACATTACCGTAATTAACAATACAAGGCTCTGACAAGTCATCAAGAATCTGATACTGGAAAGAAGCCAAGGATGAGCAGAAACTTTTAGAAAGGGTGGCTTCACCCGTCTCATAAAATTTGTGTTCAAATATGGCTCCCGTGAATATGACGTGTATGGGTTTTCCAGAACGAAATGTTGAATTATACTAATTGTGAATAATAATTTTGTTATCACAAAACGACATTTTCTTGTTGCAACGCTACAAGGGTAGGTGGATCCCTTGAATTTGGAGATTGTCTTGGATCTGGAGCGAAACTAGAAAACTACATGCATGGGGAGTATAGAGTTACAGATTGTTCGGGATGACCACCCATTTGTTGGCTTATATATCTATTACCGGAGTACCTATCAAGACCTATCTTAATGGGTTGCCGAAAAGTTTCGTATTAGCTAGGAGACTCAATAGACTTCTAATTCAAACTCTGATGTCCTATACCACATGATCAATTCCTGACCTATTGAGTTTAAGTCGTTAATTTTAAGTTGAACCGCTCAAATCAATTGTCAAAATTGCGCAATTCATATATAATCAAATACAATTAATTATATTTCAAATAATAGGATTAGAGAACTCAATTCTTATCTATACATATTCATAATAGTGATGGAGAATCAATGATTTGTATGACGAGATTAAAAGTGAGAACCAATGTTCGAGTTTTACATGGTCCGTTGTCATGATCATCAAATTAATGAATACCAAGAATTCATCAATTTGAGACTAACAAAAAATATCTAATGCTTAAGCTATTAGAAATTATAAATATGCAAAAGAGGTTAAAAAGTTCAAGAACAAATGAAAAACAGAATCAATCTCTTCAATTTCAACCAATCAACACCCTTAGGCCATTGGTGAAAATGGCTGCAAAAGCATCCATTTTTGTCTTGGGCAAAGATAAACCAACCTCCAAACCTCCCTCTAAATCACTGGACTCGCACAGGGAAATAGCATTATCTCCATCAATAGACACAGCCTCCAGCTTTTTTAGCCTTCCCCAGCCATAATCAGTGCTATATAGGTTGAACTTCGGGGATCCAGATACTGAGAGCACTCGTTTCCCTACTAATTTTCTAGCACCCTCGAGCCAATTCTCAGGATCCTTCAATACTTCTTCTTTATTGTTCACCTTTACACGAATGACCTCTGCAATTGCCTCAGCTGCAATGAAATACCCTTCGTTTGCCATTAACTCCTGGTGCTTTATTTCTGCCAATCCGCCTCCAATGCAATTGCCGAAATAATTAGCAGGCACAGGAGGATCTATGCGCGCTCGCAAATCTGCAGCAATTGCAAAGCATTCGGGTGTATCTGCATTGACCTCCTCCCCAGTGGCAGGCCCGGATTTCACCAAACAAGTCCACACATAGGCAGTTGTAACAACAAAGGATGAAGGGTGAACTACACCTGGTTTTCGGGCCAAAAGTGAATCCTTGAGTTTCTGGATATCAGCTTGGGAGAGAACATATGTAGCCCGAACCTTATTCGTGGGTAAACTCAGAGATGAATGTTGAAAATTAACACTCTTCAATTGATTCCACCATATATCTCCTATTCTACGGGAATCTTTGATGACAGATCTATCAAAAAGTGGCAATAATTTGGTTTCATTCAACTGTGAATCTCCACTGAGTTTGTTGATCGATGCCCATGCTTTTATAAAGCCTATAACTGACCTTGCATCGCCTATACTATGATGGTTAGTAAAACCAATAGATAAGCCACGATTTTGAAACAAAGTTACCTGCAGTGACAAGACTGGGATTGTTTTGTACTCCGTTTCCTCTTTAGGTGGTGGCAATTGAGGGACAAAAGGATAGAACTGATCAGCATCTCGTGCAGGATTTGCGATAAGATTACTGAAATCGCCGTTGGACTCGGATATAGTTAGAGAAACCGAGTCCCCAAATAAGTAACGAAACACAGGCTTTCCAGTGCTTAAGGGATATAGTAGGTTGCCTGCTAGTGGGTAATAATGTTTGAGAGTAAGAGAAAGTGATTTTTTGAGATCTGGGATGATGGTTTCCAAGAAATGGATCTTGGAACAAGGGAATTCGTAGAACAAAAGACGCTGAATTGGATGAAAATACACCCATATCAGGTCGAAAAATGTCAAAGGTATTGTTATTTCAGATACCTCGCCTGGGGGAACTGTGATTCCACATTGTTCTAGCAAGGTTGTCATAGGGATGAAGCCACAATTCAAGTGGAATAGGAGGTATTGTGTAGGAGATGAGATTTGGGATATGAATGACTAATTGAGGCCTTAATTTATTTGCAGATGCATTACCACAAAAAAAAAAGTATTACATTCCTTTCAACTCATTGATTTCTTGATTAATTAAATCAAGCCTCTGACAAAGTCCTCAATGAAGAATCTTATATTGGAAAGAAGCCAAGGCTTAGTGGAAATTTTTGAAATAGTTGTGAATAGATACGATTAAGATGGCTTCACCTATACATCATAGGAGATAGTGTTCATATTTTATACATCAGCCGGCACCTTGTTTCTTGAATATATTCTGGTTGCCAAGCCATGTGTTTTGGCATTCTGTCTCTTACTATTGGCCACATCGCACTTGATAGAATCAGAAAATATCATATTTAGCCCATCTCTCTCTCTCTCTACGGATTTTTTTTTTCACACTCATTTTTAATCATACATTCACACAATAAAATATTTTGCATGAAAATTCAAAAAAATTTCCTACTTTTTCCCCACACATTATCCAAAAGAATTACTCTTCCAAAAATTATTTTCATCCAAAAACTCTATAAAAAGGAAGACAAACAAAGGCTTAATATATTTATCAATTATTTCTTTCACTTTTTATATAATGTACTCATTGTATGTGTGCTATACATAAAAATTGTCGGAAACAATCGATTGTTCATACAGCGTACAATCGTTTTTTCTACCATCATTAATTGGTTAGCCTCGTTTCATGAGCTCGGCCAAACTTTCTCTGTGCCTTCGAGTTTAAAGCTAATCCTTGGGTATTAAGAATTTAGTTAGCATTTCCAATCCATTCTCATAGCGATTTTAAGAGTTTCATTAAGATAAAGTTCATTCATCTTCAATAACTGACGTAGGCGTTCAACCAAAGCATCAATTTCTATGTATTTACGTTCAACCAAAGCATCAACTTCTATGTATTTATCAAATTCAGTCGTCTCTTTGGCAGTAACCTCTACCACCTATACTATAAGGAAAAAGTTAATACAAGAATCTTAAAAAATGAATTTTTCTCTTTATAATTCCTCATCATACATTTTTTAATTAAATAATATTACATGTAAACTCAAAACATTTTCTTATTTTTAACCACATTTTTTAAAAAATCACTATTTTAAAATACATATTTCCTAAAAATATATTTATAACGGTGTCCAAACAGGGGCCTAATATTTCAATTTCGGGTAATTAGCACATAACATCCTTACCTTTTATTATTATTGTGAAAAAGTCCTTACCTTTGTTTTTTTGGCATTTTCATCCTTATTTCCATATTTCATTGAACAAAAATGTTATTTTCATCCATTTTTTCAATTAAAAGTTGTGACCTATTTAAATAAAACAAAAAGAGAAAGAAAGAACTAATTGCAACCATATTCCCAAATTTTTTTTTTTTTCAAAAAGTGTAAACGAGTCCCAAATAAATTATTGAAAGGATAATTAGCACATAACGTTCCTACATTCATTATTTTTGTGAAAAACGTCCATACCTTTCATTTTTTGACGTTTTCACCATTAATTATACATTCGATTGCGCAAATCATCATTTCTATCCATTTTCATATAATTTCTCAATAAAAGTTGTAAAATAACGAATACACACTCGTCTTTAAATAAAAAAAATAAAGATTTTTTTAATTTCTAATTTTTAATAATTTATTTGGGACACTTTTGCACTTAAAAAAAAATTGGGACAATGATTAAACTAGCTTTCATTTATTTATTTATTTATTTAAAGGGTGTATTCATCGTTTCATAGCTTTTTATTGAGAAATTAGATGAAATAGATAGAAATGATGGTTTGCACAATCAAATGTGTAATTAAATGAGAAAATACAAAAAAATGAAATGTATGAACGTTTTCTCAATAGTAGTGAAAGTTAAGGACATTATATGCTAATTACCCTTTTACTAATTTATTTGGGACTCGTTTACACTTTTTTTTTTTTTGGAAAATTTTGAGACTATAGTTGCAATTATTTCTTTATTTTTCTTTTTGTTTAATTAAATAAGAGGATAGTTTCTTCATTTCACAGCTTTTAATAGAGAAAGTGGATTAAAATAACCTTTTACACAATGAAATGTGAAAATACCATTAAATGAAATGTAAGCACATTTTCCATAATAATAAAAAGATTAGGACGTCATATGCTAATTACCCTTTCAATTTCCAATAGACTGTTGAAATTTCGACAAGTTGGATAGCACATTGATTGAAATACATTGCACAACCTAAAATTTTGATCAAGTTTCTGTTTGTCTACCATTTTCTAAGAAAGTTTTTTAAAACTCATTTTAAAACACATATTCTCACAATAAAATATTTTTAACGTGAATTTAGAATTTTTTTCACTTTTTAATTATACACTCTCCAAACAAATTACTATTTCAAAATTCATGTTTCCTAATTTTTTTTAATGAGCATCAAACAAGTAGGGAGTGAAACCTGGTTAAACTTGTAAAGCTATAAAAAAATTAAAAACAAAAACAATGAAAATTGAAAACAGGATAGGCAGTGGGTTGGTGGAACCATTCTAAACCATCTTAAGAGCATGTTTGAGCCTCATTTTATTGTAAGAATATATTTTGGAGAATGTGATTAAAAAATAAGGAAAACTTTTTTATTTGCTTTTAATATTATTTTATTGAAAAATGTGGAGTTGAAAACAAAAGAGAAAAATGTATTTTGAAAATAATGAGAATCAAATAATGGCTAAATGAAATCAACAATTCAATCCTAATCCACTTGAATAATGACATTGATATGAGCACGGAGTAGAGCGTGTCAAAATCAAAGGGTCCGTTGATTATCGAAGGAGGTCTAATGACACAGTCGAGAGCAAAGTGGGTGAAAGAAGTCATAGGATGGCTTTCTCAAGATACGGTGGACGAGATATTGAAGTTAAAGAGCCAAATAAAAAATTTCATGAAGGTGTCAATAGCCGAAACCAATTGGAGCATTGTGTTGCAAGCAATGGAGGAAGTAGCTGAGGAGCTCAACTATGCAACCGCATAGTTGAGATAGGCATGTGGTCGCATGCCTTTATACTAAGACCAAAGGGGACTTTTCATTTGATCTATGCGACCACATAGAGTTACACTATGTGGCCGCATAGTTCATTTGAAAAATTTCGCGTAATCTTCTATTTAAGTTAAAACTCTATTTGGTAATATTGTTTGCTATTTTTTGGCTTAATTATATTTTTAACTAGGTTTTGTGGGTTCCTTATAAATAGGACTTATTCTTTCATTGTAACACAAAACATTATTATTGAGATTTATTAAGAGACAAAATTGCTGTCGAATTTTTGTTCTTCAATGGATAAATCATTAATTTATCAAGATTCTTCTTGTGACGTTTAAATCAATCATGTGAGATTCTCAAATATTTAATAAAAATGGTCAACATATCATTTGCGTATTGTTGGTTACTTTGATTTGTTATTTTTGAATCAAATCCAAAACTTTGATTACTTTAGCTTTATTGGGTTCGTTTTAAATCTAATCGTGGGTTTCGTAGTTATTCACTACGTGGGTTCACATCAGTTGGTATCAGAGTTTAGGCTCCAAAATCAAGGTTATATCATTTTCCTTTTTCGTCTGAGTCTTTATTTCCATTTTCTTGCATTATTCTATTTAAGTCTTCTGATCCGTAATTTTTTCATCATAAATTCAAAAGTTATTTTTGTGCTCATTTTGTGTCCAAATAAACTTTTGTTTTCTTTGCCAGTGTCATAGTTGAATTCAAAGTAAAAAATCGAAAAACAAATTCCAAAAATTCGGTTGATAAGTGTAATTTTTACACTTATTCGGGACTAAAAATAACGACATTTGATACTTTTGTTAAAATAAATTCTAAATTATTGTATTTTATGTTTAATAGGTAAAACACTTTGAATTGAAAAGGAATTGAAAGAAGGAAGCAAAAGGTGACGAAATATGGCAAAATCCAAAATACAAGGACTAACTTGCATTCCGTGAAAGAGTTAAGGATTTGGAAAGCAAATATTAATAAATTGGGTCACAATTTGGATGGACTTTAGTCAGATTAAAATAATTAGGTTTTATATATATATATATGCACGACAAAGGAAAAAAACAGAGAGGGAGGCTACATATTGAAAACGCCAAGGAGAGGAGAAAAGTTATACATAGTAGACAAAAGCAAAGGAACAAAGCTGGTTGTGTGTGTGTGTACACACACACACACACACACACACGGTAACCGAGGTAGAAAGATTCGAAGGCTGACTTTATTAATTATACCCGTGTTTGGTACACATTAAGATTGTTATTGTCATTCTTCTATTCATTTTCAACCACACATTTTTCAATAAAATAATATTTTTCATCACATCAATAACTTTTCCTTTTTTACAACTATACATTCTCTATCAATCTACTACTCCAAAATACATTCCACGATTGATGAGCAAATTGATGAATCTAAGCAGAACAAAGAAGTAGAGACAGAAATAGTATCAAAGGATATAAAGGTTAAGGAAATCGCTCCTACTAAAGAATTTGTACCACCACTACCTTTTCCACAAAGATTGCAAAAGAAAAAATTCGATGATCAATTTGAGAAGTTCTTTGATATGCTAAAAAAATCCACATCTACATCCCATTCATTGATGTATTCTGCCAGATCCCGATGTATGCAAAGTTCTTGAAGGACATGATATCTAAGAAAAGAAAACTTCCAAACTAGGAAGAAATGGCATTGACTGAGGAGAGAAGTGCAAAGCCACAAAATAAATTGCCACCAAAACTTAAGGATCCAATGAGTTTCACTTTACCCATTTTACTAGGAAAAGAATTTCATTTTAATACTTTATGTGATACATGTGCAAGTGTAATTTTAATGTCTTTGTCTACTTTTAGGAAACTAGGAGTCGGGGACATCAAACGATTGAATGTGACATTGCAGCTGGCAGATAGGAGTATCAAATACCCATGGGGCAAGATTAGGATGTGCTCATCAAAATTGGGAAGTTGATATTCGTAGCGGACTTTCTTGTTATGGACCTCGAAGATGACCACGATATGCCAATTATCTTAGGTCGACCCATTTTAGGAACAAGTTGAATTTTGATTGACATGGAGAAGGGTGAGCTGATTGTGAGGGTAGATGACGCACGTGAGATCTTTAAATTATATAATCCACCCAAACAATCATTAGTCCCGGAGGTAGCCAAATATATTGCTGAAAAATTTCAACAAAGGTCAAATGAGATAAAACATAAATGTCTAGGGAGCTTTGGATGAGATGAGAATGGAGAGTTCAAAGTTTGGAGGGTAAAAAGAGGATGCAGGGCTAGAAATTGCAAAGAGTGTAAGGAGAAATTGCAAAGAGTATAAGGTTGCGAATTCCAACATGAATCACCATGATCAAATTGCAAAGTCTAGCTAAAGACTATAAACTCGATGCTTGTTGGGAAGCAAACTAATTTCCTAATTCTTTTATTTATTTATTAATCTATTGCATTGCACGTAATTTTATTCTTGATTAATATGTTGCATTATCCATAGACATGTTTCAATTTACAGGGTTGTTACCACCATGTCATGTTTTCCCTTAGGTCTTTTGCGTTTATTGTTGATTGTTTCGAGTGTTTGGGCTAAGTAACACATATTCTAACTTATTTGATCTTTATTGTTTGATTTGACCGCTGCGTGCAGGAACATGACGTCGTGAAATACTCAAACCATCACAAACCAAGGGAAAAGTATGATAAAGAAGATTGTCTAGCCTTTAAACATAGTGTCTCATACATGCAACAGAAAAACTCGGGGAGTACTTTATTCCTTTTCTCCCCCGTCCCCATATATTTTTATTTATACTTTATGACATTGAGGATAATGTCGATTTTAAGTTTGGGGTGGGGAAAACTTTGAGTTTTTACTTTTCGTGTATTTTTGAGTGCTTGTGTATTTATTTTTCATTATTACTTTAGTATATAATAGAAAAATATAAAAAATCAAAAAAATTTGAAAATTTTCTCCACAAAAAAAATTTAAATTAAATTAAAACTAAAAAGAATTATTATCTTATTTTAGATTGTATGCTTTTGTGAATTAGATAGTCTGACCGACAATGATTATTAAATTTGAGATTTGGTATTGATTTATGAACTGTGGATATGATGCATGTTAGACTGATTGAGACTTAATTTTGCAAAACTTGATATTATATGTGCATAAAAATTAAGTTGGACATTGTGACAATATGAGTTGATTCATGTAATTGATATGTAGATATAGTTGGAAATATATGGTTAACCCAAACCATAATAAATTACTTATCCTTAGATCAAATTTAACATAGTTTAGGGATGATTTTGCTGTTGTAGGAAGATACGGATATGGACAGAGATTCCACGTGTGACAAATTTTGTGTGGATTGTTTTACATTAACGGGATGAAATTTGACGAAAATCTTAAATTGGAGATCAGTTTAATTGAATATGTGTTTAATAAAGGGCACTGCACTGATCAAGGCATGAGTTTTTTGTGAAAATTCTCTTCGAAGCCATTTTTACTTGGGTTATTAAGCCTGTAAGGGTGTTTAAAGTCTAGTACCCTAAAGTCATCTGATTTGGGAGTCATTGGTCTAAAGTCTGCTACATAGGTCATTTAG
>CAIGRE010154086.1:0-27523 GCA_903798275.1 Fraxinus angustifolia subsp. syriaca
TCGAATATCGTACTTGTTACAACTATTCAGTAAAAATAAAAAGGAGTTAGCTAAGTTTGGGAAAAAATACTTGTACATTTTTCAACAAATATAAATAAGGAAAAAGAACGAGAGGGGCCTAATCTAGGTCGGCTGTGCCTGTAGAGTTGTCATCGTTAGGAGTATTGAAATCTTCCCCAGCATCATCCTCAAGCTCCGACTCAGACAGCTCGAGCTCATTGGTCAATTCATTGATTGACTTCAGATCCTGGACAATAGGCTTGAGATCTTCAGAAAATCTTGTCCTCAGAAAGGATCAAGCTAACCTTTGGCCATAATGGTATGACCCCGACCCGTATTGCCCTAACAGGGTCTCGAACTCGTCTGAATTTTTGAAATCCTCCACTGCTTGAGTTCGGACCCTAGCCAGGTAATCATCGAAGCCCTTTTTGGCATGGATTAGCTCGAGCTTGGCCTCATCGACCTCATCCATAGCAGCCCTTATCTGATCTCAAGCCTTTTTGGTTTCGATTCACGCAAGATAGTGCTCGACCTTGAGCTCTCGGATTCACCTATCTTTTTCTTCATTCAGGGCCTCGAGCTTGGTCACTCTGCTTGATGCATCCAAACTCCTCATGGTCAAACCTATGACCATACTCAAGGTCTGAAAGTAAGCACATCAATAACTCAAACTATGTACGAAAAATAACGAAGTAAAATAAAAGCAAGTTCGAGGTCAAAACCATACATTCAAGGTGATGAGCTCGAGTGCCCTCACCCCCTGACCTGGATCGACCGTCTCCAAGTATTTGCTAACAATGTTCGAGATAAGAGAACATAGAGCATGACCCCCTAACACTGATGGATGAAGAGATGTGTCATCCTCAAGGTCCATCACCTCGGGCATGGTGCAAGGGGTTGATGAACGAACTGCAATTCGCGGAGATGGCTACAAGGGAGGGTCTAGGCTCTTCAATGTTTGCCCAATCCTACTAGGGATTAGGTTCGGGGCTCCCTTATGAGATCATTTCTTCTCCTTGGATGGGGTAGGCACCTTGGGCTTCAGATCCTTTGATGCACATTGGCGAGGAGCTTCGATGGATCGAATGACATTTCCAAATCTAAAAAATTAAAAATAACAAGTCATTAGCTCGACGTCAGTTCGGGATAATCAAACAAAATGGCTAGAGATCACACTCATACCCTCGATTCCACTCACGTTGGCGAGATCGAGGATGTCATCCTCAAGTAGATAATCGACTTGGCTGTAAGAGGGTCATGGTTAACTAACCTCAACCTATCTCTCTCCAAGACCTCGAAGTATGCGTGACCCTCATTGAACCTATTCTTATCGGGATTGACTATATCGGGCTGAGAGGGTGATCGAGTTCTTGGGGTTTAACAAAAAAATACCTCTCTTTCCAACCTTGAAGAGAACTCGGGGTTTATGGTGTTCTAAATCTCTCCTTCATCGATAAATATACAAAGCAGTTTTACACCGACGAGAATTTAGATCATAGACCATTCTTAAAAGTTCGACCCTAGGCTCGACATTGAGGCACCTACATAAAATGAAAAAATAGACCAACAGCCTCCACCCGATGGGGGCCAACTGATCTGGATAGATAAAGTACGAGGTTAGGAAGTAAATGAAAAATAGGTGAAGGGACCACCTAAGCTCGGCCTTAAGGGCATCCCTAAAGAAGGTCATCTATCCTTCTCGAGCATCCAATACAGTTTCATTGGGCTCAAGGGTTTTAACATCACACGTAGGCATGACCCTGAACTCCCTAGCTATTTTCATAACCACGTGTTCTTTGTACATGGTCGCTATTTCAGGATAAGTTAATACAGATTCAACCTGGGGGTCAAAGTGATAGGCACAACCATATGAATTATGGACGTTTTCTCGGGTTTGGGGCTCCTGATAGTCAAACTCCTAGACGTTTGGCTGCTGCTACTACTACTACTACTACTACTCGATCCATCACTACTGCTACTCAACATTATAAATAAAAAACTTGAAAGCTCGAGCACTTACCTCTTTCAATCAACGCTCACAAAATCCTCTAGTCCCCAAACTCGATTTGCTGAGAGTTGAGAGTAAAAAAAAATGAAAATGAAAGGTAAAAAAGGGGGTATTTATAGGAGTTAATAGAAGGTCAAAGGTCATACGACTCATGCCATTGTATTGTACCACGTGTCAAGCATCCAGGTTGCTCATCCCTGAACTAATACTCGTTCCACACGTCCTCTCACATCTGTTTCGCACAAACAGTCCTCGATTTGATCCCATGCCAATTATACCAGGATGCATCTTGACTCGCAGCTTAAGGATTTGTCCTTCAGCTGCGAGCCAAATGCATGGGGGCCTGTGATGGCACATAAGCCTTGGACCCGACCATGAAGACCCGACCTTAACCCACTCTTATTGGGCTAGACGACCCATTATGAGTTCGGGACCAATGAGAAGTCGGGCCCATCACCTTATCAGCCTTAATGGCCCGACCTTGGCCCACTTTGTTGGGCTATCTCCAAGATCAGGGTCCAGCTCGAGATCGGGCATAATAATAGATCGATCTTCAGCCCTACTGCACGTGTTCCCTCTGACCTTGATGTGTGACACCTATGCACATTCCTATTTAAATACAAAAACCTATTTCATTACAAATTTTACCCTAACTCAAGTTGTGCAATTCTAACACAACGCAAACACCTTAAACTAACTATGGGAAGTTCAGTCCTTCTAGGGCTCCACTTTCAACGTCTATAAATATGTAGCCCAGTCTCACTATTCAGGTACGTTTTTCATTACATTCCAGCATAAGTTCCTCTTGTACACTTGTCTAACTTAAGTATTGGAGGGGCGACGATGACGCACCTCAACGCCTTTATTTCAGGTATTGAAGATCGGATCAGGCGGAGTTCAATGTTGAAGTTCGAGTTCATTTGTGTATAAGTTTTTGGTAGCATCTAGCCCTATTACCTATTTTTTTTTAAACTTATTTTTAATTACACATTTTTCAATAAAATAATTTTGCGCATAAACCTAAAATTCTTCACTATTTCTTAACCACATTCTCCAAAAAAAAAAAATCTTCTTTATAAAATCAATTCTCAAAAAAAGAGCTCAAATAGGGACCAAGTAATTTAAAACATGTCTCGTTAATGACTGCCTTATCAGTTTGCAGGTGGCCATATGCAAGTGTCAAAGAAAATCGCTTAAAATTCATTGCAACTCGTAATTGAGTCGGGAATTCAAAAATCAAAAGTTAAGACACTTAGCAATCTCCAATTCATGGATGGGTAATTAGCACAAAATGTCCATACCTTTCAATGTTATTATGAAAAATGTCTCCACCTTTCATCTTTTGATATTTTCACCTTTCTTACCAAAAATATCCTTCAATCGACTTATCGTCAATATCTCCATTAGCTGAATAAAAAATTTCAATTTTCTTTTTAAAAAGAAAGGTAAAATAGTCTTCTAAAAAAATCCCTTTCTTCCCCATTCTCTTCTCTTACGTTGGTTGTTACATTACTATTTAAGTTTTAATTTCTTCCATTTTTTTGTGCAATCCTGCCTTATTGGATAGATCATCTTGCCAAGAATTTATTTTCTTTTCATACAAATTCCATACTTCCAATCAAATGCACCCTTAATGGATAGATCATCTTGCCAAGACCATTGGCTCTAGTGGCACCAGTGTGATGTTTTTAAATATGAGGTGGAGGTTCAATCCCCACTATCGCAATGCCAATGCCTAGGGTCAAAACCAAGTGGGAGAGGACTCAACCTCGAAAATTTGTGCAGATTTTTAATTTATGTACGAAAACATAGTACAATAAAAAAAATGCTTTAGATTAGTGAATGTAACTTGTTTATAGCCTAATGGTAAATTTTCTTCATTTTATCTAGGAGAAGTATCCGAAAATTAAATTTCACAAGCTTTATGAGTCGGATTACTATAGTTTCTAACAATTATAGCATGATTTATGTAAAAAATTGATTTATAGTTTTCAAATGCGTGTGGTAAGCCATACCATTAGACTTGTCATCAAGTCCTTCCAATTTTACAAGCATCATTCAAGTAGCGATAGATGGGATATCAATTTTCAAAGTTAAGTGACTAACCCATAGGAACTTTAAGAAAAGTTCAGTGATCATTTATGGAATTAATCCACCCGTGCCCTTAAGTTTTACTTGCATATTTTGTCCTTTCTACATAATTTTATTGACATTAGCGTCGAATTTTTTTCTTGCATGAGATGAACAAGCTAATTTTGGACGGATGATGTTAACAAATATATATTTAAAACATAACATAATTTTTCAGGTATAAACGTTTTATTCATTTCAATTACAATAACTTTATTATTTGGACTATGCTAGAATAACATAAGGGGTCGTAGTTTGTCTACTATGTAAAACATTATGTAGAAAATTATGTACAAGTAGTTTTATTCTTATTATTTATTTCAAATATCCTTCTCTCTGCTAACTATTGCTATACAATGTTAACCCTCTACTATCATAGCACCATCAATCATTGTTGGGACCCTGAACCAAAAATCTTAGCTTCGTCATTAAAGACATAGAAACTCGTGCTATACCATTAGTGGTGCAAAATAATACTTCTTCCGTCCCATTTATATAAGCTTGTTTTGTTTTTTCACATAGATTAAGAAAACTTATTTAATGTTATTGGTAAAACAAATTTCATCAAAAACTTTCCTAATTTACCCTCATTTAATTATTAATAACTAGTAGTAAATTATTATTAAAAGTAGTTAAGAAATAATGGTATATTAGTAAACAAACAAAACAAGCATTCTTAATAAAGAAACAAGACTATATAATTGAGACAAGAAAATAAGGAAAGTAAGTTTATATAAATGGGACAGAGAGAGTATTATTCTTCTATTAAAGACTAATCTAATACCAATTAAATGTTAAAATAATAAATTGTACTTTTGAGCCGGAACTTCGAGTTTCAATATAGTATCAAAACCCACTAATTTCCAAAAACTAATTTGGTGATCCATCCAAACCCATCGAGCAATTACATTCTAAGATGTTCTCAAATAAGTCATCGTCTGATATGCCAAGTAAATAATAAAATCTCACATCGATTAATATTAAAATAATTAATACCACATAAGAAATTGAGATACTTCTAATATATTTAAGACGAAAACTCAGTTCTCAACTCATTTCAAGTCATATAACTCAAAGGTTAGAAATTAGGACAACTTGACGAAATTCCAATGGAAAACTCAATTGTCGGTTAGTATATGAATTGAAACTTCCAATATCCATGGATACCACCCGGGACACTCCTATCTTTACCTCCCTCAGCACCGATTCTTAATTGCTTTCAAGAATTAATCTAATTGTACATAATATTCTACATAACTCTTTACCTAATGGCCAAATGGCGACTCCCTATTGGAGGCGCGTCAATGTTATTGACTCATGAGCCTAACACAAACATTCTTAGGGTTAGAGAATGGATCCATCCACTACTGTTTTCCGACATGCAAACACATTGACATCATAATTAACTTTACTCATGCTCTATAGATTTTAGGATTCGTAGGCCTCTATATTAGAAAACACTTTCTTTATCATTATTGATGAAGCTCAAATATATTTCTGAAATGTTTCCTTTATTTTAATTTCTGCATTCTGTTATAATTGTTGAGCAACCGTACAAATAATTAAAGACGAGAATTATATGAGGAATATGAAAATAATTGATCACACAAGAATACAAGATTTATGTGAAAGAGGAGGACAATTTATTATACCAAAAAGATAAAAAAAAATTTTAAGACTTAATACTCTCAATATAAGTCTAAATAATTTTCTCAAATTTCTATTGTATACAACAATGATTTAATTGTTATGCTGAATATTTGAAGAGCCTACACTTTGTGGAGTATTTATATGAGACTTCTTTTGAAGTTATGGATGAAGTAGAACACAAAAACGAAGTTGAAATCTGCAAAATTTGAAAAAACAGCGGCTCCCGGCACCCAACGTCCGTCCCCATTCCTCGTCCCTGTTTTCCTCCTCTCCTGACGCCCCCGGCTCCGTCCTTATTTTTTCAAAACTCTTCTTCATCAATCCTAAATTCCTTATCCCAATCAAATTTTCAATTCATGGTGAAATTTGATCCTTAAATAGAATTTGAGTCAGAAACAGAACAATAATTAAGTCTTTTGCCAGCTTAATTTTAATTTCTTAGGTTTTTCTATTTAAAAAACCAAGTTATATGTTTCTTGTCTTTTGGTTATTTAAACAAATATTATAGAACTAGTTTTTTTAAAGTTATTTTTCAATCCAATATTGGTACGATGGTATTTTTCTAACTTGGTGAAAAGTATGTTCAATTTCTACATTAGCTGGTATCAATTCACCGTCTCTCAAATTTTACATAAAATGCATGCTCTCAAATTTTACATAAAATGCATGAAAGGGATAAAATAGTAGCAGTAAAATAAATTGATATAGAAGGAAAAAAAAAACAAAAGCAAAAAGTTTGAATTAGTGTCATGATAAATAAAATCAAACTCAAATGCAATCCCGGCAGCGGCACTAAAAACTTGTTGTGAAATCTTTTTTGATTTAAATTACCACAAGTATACGGTTCGTTAACAAATAGTTGAATGGATTTTGAGTCCAAATATCGTTCTCACAGAGATTGTATTAATTCAAGTTCAAATTCATTCAGCCTTAATCGAAACAATTGAAATTTGTATTTTTTAATTAAAAAAAATTGTAATATAATAATCTAATTATGAATGCAAGTTTTATACAATTTTAATATGACAAATTAATTAGATCCCAAATCCTCTTGTATTAATCCTCTTTAACCTTAAAGTTTATAAATTTGATTACACGATTCAATTATGAAGATCAATATTCCTAATTTGTTTAACAATTTCTCTTGAGTAGAATTAAACCTATTTTTACATGTGACCCAACTATATTTCTATGATGAATGCAAACATATAAAAAAGTATTAAAAAATTGTGAATACTTAAAGATCACGTAAAGTATAGTGATATATTTCTATCATCTATCAAACTCTACGACAGTTGACACTATGTCTAACTTATTTTCAGTCTCTCAAAGGAAAAGTAAGCTACAAAACCCATACAATTATTGCACATATAATTGTGAAAAAAATAAATCTATGTCAATTATTTAATAATTGAAAACGTGTTTTGAACGTCAAAAAGAATTAAGGCTAAAAAATCAAAGGTTCATGATATAAGTTTCATCGAAATTCTAGTACAAAAATAATTTAGTCTAACGTAATTTTTGAATTAAACAAATAAAAGTGAAAAGATCTCAACAAATTTGACGGAACGTGAATAATTTCCCAATTTTCGATCGATTGATCTATGTACAAAAATCTTGAGACTTTTTTCCTTCTTTCCTGCCGTGTTCTGCACGTCTTCTGTGAGTCTCCCTTTTTTTTTTTCTCACCCGTCAATCTTCTCTCTATCTTTCTATACGTGTATATATACTTTCCTTTTTCTTTCCCAAAGCCGCCTCCTTTTCTCTTCCAAAAAAAATTGCCTTGGCTGTCTTCTTAATTCCTCCAGCCGTCGCCCCAAAAAACTTGTATACAAATATAGCCGCCCAATTGGTTTTTTCAGCAGGAGTCCAAGTGGTTTTTACTTTTTAATTTCATTCCAGTTTAGCCACTAATTGGTTTTGTCCAATTGCAGTATAAATTTCCTTTCAAGGCCCCACTTCATTTAAAATAGTGCAATTCAACCATTAAGTCCAATTAATTGTGCACTTGATGTCCTTCTTCAGTTCAATTCAAGCCTTTCAATTTCCAACATGTGGAATTAGTCCCCAAACTTTCATCCAATGGAAAATTTATCCTTCTTCCCTTTCCAATTGCTTCGAAATGGGATCCAAAACTGAAGTAAATAAAAAGTAACTCAAATTAAGTAAAATTCAATACTTTGATAATATAAAAGTTTAGTAATATGAAACAAATAAGTACACAAAACACAATTATCAAACACCCCAAATTAAAACCTTTGTTCGTTCTCGAATAATATAAAATAAAACTTAGGTATAAAACATGTTACTATCCTAACCAAATCGCATGTAACAAACTCAATGTTCAACTGTTTACCATATGCCTCTTGTTCTAATTTAAGTAAAACGTTAGAAAGATCAAAACAAAATCAAGAATAAATTTTTACTTATCCGATGCTCGACTTAGCATACGAGTGATTAGCCAATGCTAAACTAATCAAGTGTTGTTAATTTATTCATAATTTCAATCTTCTTCTAGTCAGTTTTTCCTCACACTTCTTGTGCAAAATCACTCATTATCCTCTTCTCTCTAATCCCAAGATATTTCTAGCACACGTGGGTTCTTAAGAATCATTATAATTCATTTTTCCACACAAAGTGATTGGATTTAGATACTTGTAAATCTAGAAAGAAGATGATAAGTCTTTTTCAAAGTCACATCGCCAATCTCTAGAGTTTAAATCTCAAAGTTCTTACTGAGCAACCCTCATTTTTTTTTGAAATCTTACGTGCAAAACTTCTCTCTATTAAACTTTCTAAATGACACATGTAGTGAGCTTTAAGTCGATGACTCCTAAGTCAGATGGTCATATGTTATCAGATTTTAAATACCTTAGCAGGCTTATTAACTCAAGTCATAAATACTACGAAGAGAGGTATAAGATGTATCTCTCTCTCTCTCTCTCACACACACACAGACACACACAAAAATATATATGAGATTCAAATTTCTAAAGTGGTCAGCGCCTATTTTAGACTCCTTAACACAAACTTACTCAACTAAGGGTGAGATCTAAGAACTCTAAACCGTCAAACTTCTATTAACACAAGCACTTACCTTCCCACCATCAAACTGCTTTTAAGCAGTTTGGATTCTACATAAAAGATTTGAGAATTTTATTCAAACCTAGGTCAACAACATCAACAAGTCCACAAAATTAAATCGTGTCCCAACATAAGTAATAAGTCAATGATGGTTATGTGCTCAAATAATCAAGTCTAACATGGATAAGTATTTAAATAAATGTACAAGTTACGGGGTGGTTGTCCAGTTCTAGCTAAATTTGTACTCAATTCAAACAAATAAACATCATCATAAGCGACAAGTCGTTCAACACTAACTAGACACTATTTTTTTTTTTAAATCTTTTTTCTTCTTTTTTTAGTAAACATTTATACATACCTTATATATTCTAAGTATTATAATACTTATCCACCTCCAAACTAAAATACTACATTGTCTCCAATGTAAAAGCAAAAATAATCAAAATAAAGGAGTAAGGATCAGAAACTCCCCTACGTAGATGTAGATAAATAGAATAATCAAGTTGGTCGGCTGGTAGTTGTAATGACAACCACCACTTTTCTTTGCTACTAGATTTTAACTTTCTGTTCCAAGAATTTAAAATAAATATTAATGATAGCATATAAGGTTTAATATTTGTAATGAATTCACACCAAGAAGAAGTCTAATCTTCTAACTTTTAGAAAAAAAAAACTATGTAACAGAGCGTCCCTGCAAAAAATCCTATAGCTAGGAAAATATAAGTCTTTCAAATTGGTTTGGAGATTTAAATCTAGATGTAGCCTTAAGAGTTCATATAACATTAATGTATGCTCAAATAATGCTAGGATGTTAACAATAAGCATAAGTAAATTAAACTTACTAAGTAAATATGCCTAAGTTACTAATCCAGATCTTAAAATACTACCTAAAATATGTTCAAAACAAACCATTTAAATGCATAAGTTTCTCAATTAATGCAACTCCTGAAACTACTTGTAATGCAATAGCAAATCATAATAAGTAAAGAGGGATGGAAAAATAGGTTGTCTCTCATTAAGTGTTCGATTTTTTATACTATAGAGCTTGACTTTTGGGTGATATACTCATTGTGGTTCAAGTCGAACTGTTTCACTGTTGCACTCCTTGCAATTTTCAACCTTTCATCCTCTTTTAGCTTTTCAAACTTTGAATTCTCAGTTCTTGTCTCTACCAAGAACTCCTCCAAATTCTTGGTTTCTCTTCTGACATTTTTGTTGAATGCATAGTTCATCTTCATCAATACAATTACACTTGTCGAGGTCTAATGGTTGTCTGAATGTGTTATATAATTTAAAAACTTCTCGTTCATTATCCACTCTCAAGATTAGCTTACATTTTCCCATATCAATAAATGTTTGACCTGGTGTAAAGAATGGCTGCCTCAAGATTATTGGAATATCCCTGTCTTCTATGTCCAAAACAATAAAGTCAGGCAAAAATGTTAATTTTCTAGCTTTGAAGAGTATATCATCAACCTTGCCTCTTGGATATTTGATGCTTCTATTGGCCAGCTATAATAACATCGTTGTTTCTTTTGCATTTCCTAATTCCAATTTCCTGTATATAGATAAAGACGTTAAGTTAATACTTGTGCCCATATCACATAAAGCATTAAAAGAACTGCTTCTCCAATCGAAATAGGTAAAGTGAAACTCTCTAGATCTTTGAGTTTAGAAGGAAATTTATTTTGTAAGCAGGAGTCCCCAGTAGGAGGCTGCTATTTGTCAATTATGTCAATCATTAGGTAAAACTTTAGGTACAACTAGCTTTTTCCATTTTGTAAAATTGCACTGCTATCCTATGTTAGTTCCATAATTTCAAATTCTGGAAGCTTTCTCTTTTTGATATCACGTCCTTCAAAGTTTTTTCATAGCTAGCAATCTGCCTTATTGCGTCTATGAACGGGATATTGATGTGGTGTTTCTTCAGCATATATAGAAATTTCTCAAACTATTGGTCTAGCTTGTGTTTCTCTAACCTTTGTGGTAATAGGATGAGAGCTACGTATTATCTGATAGGATCTGCTGCTATAGCTTGTCGATTGTTAGAATTTTCTTTCAAATTTTATCAGTTAATTATTTAGGCTGATTCACTTGCTTCTTATTTACTATATGCACTTTGTTCATGATTGTAACCGGTGTGTTGACTGTAATCTTAGGCAATTGTACTCCATTTCCCATTGTGATCGCTTTAACAAGGATCCTCAATTATTTCATTATCGAAAATACTTTATGGCCATTACCTTCTCTTTGGGATTAGTCTCAGTATTGTTCAGCATCATACCTGGTGCTCTGCTTGATATAGCAAGTGCCATCTATCCTATATGCGTTTCTAGGTTCTTGATTACAACACTATGACTTTGAAAGGTTGTATAAGTTCTTTTCATGAATTGATTGTTTGCATCTATGTAGTGCTATGTCTTTTCCATTAATTTGCCAAACATCTCTTCTAGTGGACTTATTTTCTCTAGTTGCTGATACTGATAACTATGTAGTGTAGTGGGATTTTGATTACTCCAAGAAAAATTTGAGAGCTTTTTCCAACCAGGGTTGTATGTATTAGAATGTAAGTTATTTTATTGGTGCTAACCCCCTTGTACTTAGTCTATTCGTTCTGTTTCATGTGCAATAATTGGACAATCTACTGTACTGCGAGCTATCCCAACATTCTTCCCAATTTGGTCACTTGGCTTGTACTGCATTAGCTGACTGTGGAATGCTTTCAACTTTATGAACAAAAGAGTCAATTTTTGCAGATAATGATGTATAAATGTCCATCTCATACACTCTCAGTGCCTTCCTATGAACAACTTGCTCAGAAGCCAAATGTATGTGGTAATAGCCACTCTATAAAACAACTCCAATGCTTTATCAATTCTCTTCATGGATAAAGAGTTATTGGATGATCAGTCCACCATGCTTTTGTATAATGGAAGTAGACTTGCATAAAATATTGGACTTGGAGCCCTTTATTAATGCCATGATTAGGACACTTTCGAAGCATGTTTTTGAATCTGTTCCAACCTCATCGAAGGATTCAGTTTCTCCTTGGTGGAATATTGATATGTCATGCTTCGACTTTGCTATCTACATAGGTAGAAAGAATTTTGTGTCAAAACTTTTAAGCTAAGTCATTCCAAGTGGTGATATTGGCAATAGGTAGTGAGTCTAACCATTCAAGCGCTCTATCCCGTAGAGTATGTCAGAATAATCTCAATCTGATAGCATCATCTGAAACCACTTGTTATTTAAAGTGTTGACACATCTTCAAAAATCGAGATGTGTGTTTGGATTTTCATCAGCCTTACCATAGAATTGATGTGCATTCTGGTATAAATGGATAGCATTGGTCTTCAGCTGAAAGTTCGGCTGCCCAAAGAGAGGATAAACTTAATACATTGGCTCTAAATAATTTGTAGAGTTGTGAAGACCCCAAATAGCATATTTCTTTATCGAACACTATCTCTTGATTCCCTTGAATAACTGAATTATTCGGTGCCTTAGCCATCTCTTGTTGTTGTGCTTCTCTTTGTCTACATTGAAAAGTACGTTTGATTTCCGGATGAGCTAGTATCAATTCATCGTTTCTCGAATTTCACATAAAATGCTTGAAAAGGAGAAAATAGAAGCACTAAAATAAATTGATAAAGAAGAAAATCAAATTAAATCAAAAAGTTTGAATTAGTGCCAAAATAAATAAAATTAAACTCAAATACAATCCCTAGCAGCGACGCCAAAAATTTGTTGCGAAATCTTTTCGATTGAAATCACCACAAGTGTACGATTCGTTAACAACTAATAGAATGAATTTTGAGTACAATTATCATTCACACAGAGATTGTATTAATTCAAGTTTGAATTAACTTAACCTTAACCAAAACAATTGAAATTTGTAATTTTTTTTATAACTAAATTAAAATATAATAATCAACTTATGAATGCAAAACCTAACTTAATTAAAATTAATACAAGTTTTATAAAAATATGATGATGAAAAGAGTACTAGTATCCCGAATCCCCTAGTATCAATC
Source organism: Fraxinus angustifolia subsp. syriaca (assembly GCA_903798275.1). Classification (NCBI taxonomy): domain Eukaryota; kingdom Viridiplantae; phylum Streptophyta; class Magnoliopsida; order Lamiales; family Oleaceae; genus Fraxinus; species Fraxinus angustifolia. Next base: position 12,904 of record CAIGRE010154086.1, read on the forward strand.
CCTGAATACTTTGCATCTAGCACTTTTTTATAATATGAATGTAGAAGTTAACTACCAAAATGCTCATGGAACCTTCCTAATTTAGCTTATTCATTGATCAAGATCTTGAGATTTCCAATTAGCAAGGTGGGTTTAACATTATAAAAATCCTTATGTAACAAGTTTTAAGCTCATTCCCCTAGATATTCAATACACTAGATCTTTACTTAAGAAAAGTACCGAATCTGCTAGATTCTCCTTTTATTTCACATAATCTATAAAGACTATACCATTTGAGATCTATGGTATTATGCCTTTGATACATATGCCAAAACTCACCATATTCTGTCTTAAACATTGATAACTATCACAATTAACCGATTATCAACAATTTAATAAATTATCCTAGAAATTTTTAAGTATAAGCTTCTTTTTAACGTTATCTAATTAAAGCTCTAATGCATCTTCAAATCTTAAGTTATTAGGATTATTTTCAAGAAACATGCGCACTCTCAATAATAAAACATATTTACTAATGCATTTAAAATTCTCGAGTACTAGATATCATAGTACCATATGAGTATCTACTATGTTGCAGTTTAAAAATAGAATATTCTTCAAATATTGTCCATGTTTTTTTCTTTTGATAATTGGAAGATTCACTCATCACAATGAAGTTACAAATGTGACTTATCAATACAGGAAAACCCGACTATAAGCCAACCTACGCAAACTGCACTAGAGCACCTCCGCACACAGTGGCGGACATTGTCTAAACTTCTAACCTTTTCGAAAAGAGAGAGCACTCTAAAAATCTAGATTCTCAACAATGGACTCAAAGTCCAATAGCCAAACACCACAAAGGCAACCAAAACAACAATAACAACATCACAAGAACAACAAAAAAATAAAAAAACACCAAAACAAAAACGGAAGCACCCGATGGCAAAGAGACCCGACTGCTTACTCCCCGCAAGCAACGACAACGACATTGCGAACCCAAACGACACGAGAACCCGACTCACGTACAAAAACCCACCACCTCCTCAACGAAGGCAAGCCGTATGGAACCCGACCATATCTCGACCGCCGCTCACGACCAGCAGTAGCCCCAAAGTGCGACCCAGCAAATAGCCTCAACATCCACCTCAGGTCAAAACACTAGACAAAAACCACAAACCAACCACATCTCCGATGTATGGAGAGGCGAGCCGGCTGACAGACGAAGAAGACCCGGACTTAGTCACCACGTCTCCCAAAAATGCCGCCAAGACCACCACAAGACACAAAAAACACAAATAAAGGGACAAAGGGGGAATGAATAAAGGGGAGGAACCGAAGCTCCCAGCCCATCGAAGGATGAGGGAGAGAGTTCAAAGAGGGGCTAGGGTTTTTAGAGAGATGAAGAGCATTTTTTAGAGAGAGCCTAGGAGTCTATGTTTCTCACATAGCTTAAATATTGTCTACGTTGCAGTTAAAATATTGAGTATTATTCAAATATTGTTGTACTTTTATTTCATATCCAACACATTCAACAAATGATGTTTTTCTAGAGCATGTCACTTTTATGAATCATCCTCATATTGAATTTTAGGTATTTTATTGAGAAAGCATATACCAAATAACAGACAACGCTATCCCTACAAGTCCTAGGATGTTCTGAACGTCAGTTAGGATTAATGTAATATGCAAATGGCAATGTTTACTCCACAAATATTGGGTTCGACTCGAAGCTAGAGTTCATAAACTCTTTAAAGACTATCCATTTCATTTTAGAATAATGTTTTTATCATCGTGATGATGGAATATCGGTGATACGACAACCCATTATCTCTAACATTTCTCTCTCTCTCTCCTCCCCATTCTCTAATAAAAATTAAGTTGCACAGTCTTATTATTCCACATAGACTGTTACATTTCTCCTCCCCATTCTCTCATAAAAATTGAGTTGCACAGTCTTATTATTCCACATAGACTGTTACATCATCATAATGATAAATAACATTATTCATTTTATTCCACCACATACTAGGCAACTTATAAAATGACTAGGAACACAATGCCTCGTGTAAGACCATTCACATTTATACTTAAAGATGGAAACTTAAAAAGTAACATTAAAAGTCACTTTCATTCACTTTTTCCTCTTATTATTTAAAGAAAATTCCACCCCTATTTTGTCTATTTTTGTTCAAACTTTAATTGGGCCATTCATATTTTACCATAGTAAAAAGTAAAAACAGACCCAGATCAAGCTTATGCTGAACCACATTAGTTGGGTCGCAAAATGGGTTACGCTAGAAAAAAGGACTCGGGAACACACACAACTACTTGACATGCCTTCTCCACGTTGGCACATGAGCTACACTTGCCAATGTCTGCTTTCCTATCGGTACATCTTCTAAGTGCCCAACACCAATGGTTCTTGATCTTTTCCTTTACAAACTAATTTGAAAAAATAATTGGACAGACTGAAGAAAAAAATTAAAATAAAATGGAATAGCTTCTCCTACGTGCACATGAAGGAATGTTCTCAACTTTTTTATGACGAAATCAGTAAAGGTTGAAAAACTGATTTTTCCAAACAATACCATGAAAGTTCATAAGCTTTCAAACATAGGCATATGTTCCTTCCTTGAAGAAGTCTTAACAGTTGCCATAATCATGTACATATATGTATAACTCTCATTCTCTCTATCAATTTGCAGTATTCCCCAATAAAGAAGAAAAAACTTTTTACAGATTTTATATATTTATACATACCCAACAACAATATACACACTTTCATATAAAGGCCACTAGACCTAATAACTATTGCCAACTAGGCATGATGATTATTAAGACAAACAACTTAATGTGAACGAAATGAAAAAAAAAATGAGAAAAGCTATTAATATGAAAACTACTTACACCAAATTTATCCGGACTATGAACAAGTAAAATAACAGATATGCACTTAGATATATGAAACTCATTTCTTTGAAATTTTATGCAAATCATATGGAAATCATTGTAATGATTTCAAAACATAAGTGAAATTTCTTGCCTAGACATAAACTGAAATAACAAGGTTCGACCCAACTAACACCTTGAGGGGAGCGAATATGTGTTTATGCGGAATTAAACTTAACAATTAATAAATAACAAGTAACTTTTAATTGTTTCTAGATTATTAGTCAATCAATTCACTTTTCCTACGGTTTGCATGCCGTAGTTATATAGAAAGCAGTAGATAATGCAAAATATGAGAATGGAGACACCGCGTAACTGAGTAAAAACTTTGGGCCCAAGCTAGTCAATCAACTTACATTACTGTCAGACTCTACTAATTCTAGTGCTTTCTAACCTCCTAAATGTAATCACCAAAACCCTCATGGATTGCGTGTTCCTGCAGTAACTCCCGGCCTTCTAAATTCGTTTATCTCTTATGGATTAATGAAAACTCCTTATTTTCCAATGACCAAAAAATCCAATCACCTTCATTGATCTTCAGAATAATGGTTGAGGATGATATTTTTCTAAGCAATGATCAAATCAAAATAATGGTTGAACTCAATGAATGATGTAGAATGATATGGAAGATGAAAAACCATGTTTCTCTCAATGTTCAACCCATGGTTTTTGTGTGGTGACGTTCATATATACAGTGAAGAGGTTTTGGCTAGTATTGACCATATAAAAATCTCGAAAAATGAGAATTAGATCTTTTTGAAATACACAGTCGCTCGAGCGAGAGCTCAATGACATGTGGGTGATAGTGTCTCGATCAAGTGAAGTACATGCAATAGGTGGGCGACAACTTTTGTTTTTACCTCTCGAGCAACAGTTAAGCGAAATTGCAACGGCATTTACTCATTTGTTCCATACTTGAACCTTAGTACTTTTAACTTACTACTTGACCCATTGACTTTTAAAAACTCTTTGACTTTTGTCAAAAGACTGCAAACAACTCTAAACCTAACAAACCCTTTGATATTCCATGACAAAACACGTATTACAAATCATATAGATTTAATCTAATCTATGTAAAACCAACTGACTTGGCTGAACTTTGTCTTTTCTTTGTCCAGCATGTTTCCTAACAGAATAACTAAAATACCAAGTGTAAAAGCATTTGAAACAGTAACATGAATAAAGAATTTGAGACAATTCATAAATTCAACCACATACCAGCTAAATTAAGATGCAATATCATTGTATACCAACACACCACAACCAACCATTGATATCACTAAACATCAAAACTTAATCTAGCTAAGCATTCAAAAAATCAATTAAATTTAAATTCAAATTTGCCCAAAATACAATTTATGTCCCACAAAGGGAAATAAATAAACAATATATAACAACTCAAATATGTAGTTGATGGCATGTACAAGCATAATTAATGATTAGTAAAACTTTCCCACATACTCAGTTCAAGTCTAAATAGAGTAAATTGTACAAGTGACTTATGTATGTTAAATTTCTTATGATCAAGACTCCAGCCTTAAATTTGTGAGAAATGACATGCTAAACATCATCGTTAAATACGTTTATTCATCATCTGATGAAAGTTAAACTAATAATATATATTAGGACCTAGAAATGAAACTTATTTTTCATGTATACTATTATTTTCTCTCCTTTACTTTGAGCATTCACACAATTTATATTTTTCTTTTTAAGCTCATCATTTTTCTTTTCAAATTTTCACATTATGTGTAGACTCTTTTTCATTAAGCTACTAAGATGACCCCTGTAACGAGTTTGGGCTGATGATTCCAGGTTAGTTGACCATATGGCATCAAGTTATGAGAAATCCCTCGGGCTAAGTTACTCGAGTCAAATAGACTTTGAAAAAGAGTATAAGATGACACACATTTTGTTTTACTTTTCAGGTTAATTTACTAGAGATTAGGTCAACTAAATTAAGGTCAAATCATGTTCAATGTCACCTTACAAACAAATGGTTGCCATCCCAAATCTCACACACGAGGTTAAGACTTATCACAAGATTATAGTGTGTGTAGTGCATATTGTACATGAAGAAACTTGTACTAAATACTCTACCTAAACCTAAACAAAGTAATGGAAAATATGCTACAACATATAAATTAAGCTCATACTTGATCACAACACACATGTTCAAGTAAATTATATATTATGTTGAAGAAAAAATTCCTCCTTTTATTTTTTATTTTCTTAAAATCAAACAACTTAATGGCAAAATAACAAAAAATAAAATAAAAATAAATTTGAGATGCATGGTATAATAAATTAAACACAGTGATAAAGCACAAGTATGCACCAAAAGTACATAATCAGTTAGATAATCAAATGCTCTTACCTTTAAGAGCACCGCGATTAATTTCTAATTTTTTTTAGATCATTCTTTTTCATCCAATCCTGACTAGTGTAAGACTTATCATGAGTCATCTCTGTCATAAATTTGGTTAAATGACTTACTTGATTAGTAAGAGAGTCAATTCAGTTATCAAAATCTTGATTTCTAACTCTAGTGAAATTCTGATTTCTATTTCTATTTAGGAATTTATGACACCAAGACCTTATACGTCCTAACTCACCACAGTTGAAACAATTAGGGATAAACCTAGGTCTAAAGTTATATGGTCACTGATATCTATTCCTAGGTTGATCGCTGTCTAGTAGGCTTTAGTCCTACGATACCCTTGTTCTTGAGTTTAGGATTAGGAACATTCTTAAGATTGTTGGTGGCTGGGACAAACGTGGTCTTGGATACACTAGCAGTATTGTTATCAGTTTGAACATATCCTAGACCCTGCCTATTTGAGCTGGTTTGTTCATCCCTAACAGATTATCATGTTTCTAAGAACCATTCTAGAAGGAATGAAGTTGAGTATCAGAATTTTCTAGATCACTTGTTAAGGTTAAAACCTTAGCTTTTGGGTTCTCATTGACAAGTCTCAATTCACTAAGACTTTTGGTAAAATCGTGAAGCTCAGCTATCACTTTCTCCATTTCTATCTCAAGTAGATTAACCTTCTTCAATATGCCTTTATTGATTATTTTTTTTATCTTAAGACTCTCATCAAATAACTGTCGATATGCCTTGTGAATGTTAGTCTCGTTCTCAGAGTCTTTCTCAGAATTATCACTACATTCATCATTTTTCACCTTCTCACTATCCTTATCGGATTCATTCTTAATCCTAGCAGTGAAGGCCATAAACTTCCTTTCATCCTTACTGTTAGAGATATCACTCTAAACACTTGAATTTGATTCATCATCAGTCAGAGATACCACCAATGCCTTATCATTTCTTTTATTTAAGTTCTTCTTATAGATAGGAAATTCATTTCTATAGTGTCTAAAACCTTGACACTCATGACATCTAACTGATTGAGATTTCTTACTAGAACTCCTAGCATTAGCCTTATCATACTTGTCATTCAAGAATTTACTAGGGGCATCCTTATTTCGCTTTTAAGGTTTTTACCTATTCCTAATAACTTTTTGGAATTTATTTACAAAATACGCCATCTCATCATCCCTAAGGGTCTCAGTGTCAATAGACTCATACTCATCTTCTTTAACAGAGTTTAAGGCTATAGATTTAACCTTCTTCTGTTAAGATATGATGAGTTAATAGGTTTGAAGGGATCCTACAAGTTCCTCTATCTTAACTTTATCTAAGTCCTTGCTCTCTTCAATTGCAATAACCTTGGGTCTAAACCTCACAGGTAAGGATCTAAGGACTTTTTCGAACAATTTTAGATTCAGAGATTTTTTCACCTAAATTGAAACTCAAGTTCACTATGTCATTCAGCTAAATATAGAATTCATTGAATGATTCATTATCCATCATTCTAATTTCTTCAAACTTAGTGATTAACATCTGTAGCTTGGAGTTTTTACCAGTTTTGGTTCCCTTGTGTGTGGTCTCTAAAATATTCCAAACTTTTTTTTACAGTTTCACACATCAATACTCTTCTAAATTCTTCAGCAGACACATCCATAAATAGGGCATAAAGCCCTTTACTATTCCAACTGTACTCAACTAGTTCATCCTTAGTCCAAAGAGAAATATCAGTGGGGGTAACTACACCTGAAATAGTAGAGGAAGGGATGGTCCAACCATTTTGCACACTAACCCAAATTTGCTCACATTAAAAGTGACTTAAGAAATTCTCTCATTCTAACCTTCCACTATACATAATTGCTTCCGTAAAAAATGGAGACACGAAAAAAGACTGGCTCATTTATATTAAATATGGGTCAAGAATCAAAATCAGGCTCTGATATCATTTGAAATAATGAGGTTCAACCCAACTAACACCTAGAGGTGGGCGAATAGATGTTTATGTGGAATTAAAATTAACAATTAATAAGAAACAAGCCACTTTTAATTGTTTCTAGATGGTTAGTCAATAAATTCACTTTTCCTATGGTTTGAGTGAGGCAGTTATATAGAAAGCAGTAAATACCGCAAAATATGATAACGGAGAAACCATGTATTAGGTAAAAACTCTGGGACCAAGCCTGTAACAATACAGTATAAAGGAATCAACTTATAGGAATATCAGACTCTATTAATTCTAATACTTTCTGACATCTCGACTCTAATCACCAAATCCCTCATGGACTACATGCTCCTGTAGTAACTCCCGACCTTCAGAATTTGTCTATCTCATTTGGATTAATGAGAACTCCTTATTCTCCAACGACCAAAATCTTCGGTCACCTTTCTTGATCTTTAGAATTCTAATAGATGTTATAGAAGTATGTATCTTGGTGTTTGGTTTATATGAGGATGATGTTTTTCTAGGCAATGATCAAATCAAAATAATAGTTGAACTCAGTGAATGATGTAGAATGATATGGCGGATAAAAACCTTGTTTTTTCTAAGTTTTCAACCTACGTTTTTCGTGTGGTGGCATTCATATATATAGTGAAGAGGTTTTGGGTACTATGGGCCAGCTAAAAATCTTTAAAAATGTGAATTATGTTTTTCTGGAATGCACCATCGCTTGAGCGAGAGCTCAACGACTAGCGAGCAACGGTGTCTTGCTCGAGTGAAGTTCGGCAACAGGCAGGCGACATAGCTTTTGTTTTTACAGCTCAAGCAATAGCTGGGCTATAGGCTAGTAAAATGACATTTACTCCTTTGTTCCATACTCAACCCTAGGACTTCTAACTTACTACTTGACCCTTTGATTTTTAAAAAGTCTTTTACAATAGTAGTTTTGTCAAAAGATTGCTAACAATTTCAAAGCCTAACATAAACCATTCAGCAGATGAATATCATAAATATATAATATATTAAATTTTCACTTGCTACAATAAAATATAAAATTAAGCACAAATTTCAAAGTGAACAAAAATGGATTAATCAATATAAGCTAAATCAATTTCATACATGTAATTTGTTATTATGCAATATAAGATTGTTACTGTAACAGAAAATGACGTGCTAAAACATTTTTTCAATACATGAATGTAGATCATAGTGAAATAAATTTTAACGTATTACAAGATGCACATAACTTCTTTTAAATGTAAGCCAAATATAAGTATGCATCAAAAATTCCAACTAAAGATTGATGGTAAAATATACTATGTTGGGTTTTGATATCCAATGAATCTTAGACTATGATATAAACGTTGGATTAATATGTTACCAACAATCAAGTCTAAAGGCTTAACCTGAAAACAATGTGGGCCATTGGAAGTAACTTAAATAATTAATGATATTCATGGCCCATTTATATTATCTCTTGGATGACTTTGAGTGTTGGCCTATTTAACCTCTTTTATTAGTCCAACTAAAGTCTAACCTAGCCTATATATATATGGTGTTTTTGCCCTACCCATTTTGTGTATGATTTGCATGAAAAGAGAAGAAATAAATCGTGTGCAAACATAGAGAAAACCGGCAACCATTTTGAGGAAAGAAAAACATATGGCTTCCTTTTGTATTTTGATATTGTTTATTGCCTTCTTTCATTGTTTTCTTTTTTCCTTTGTGGCTACAAATCATTACCATTAACTTGTCCTTTTTAGGTGAGATTGAGGAGCGACCGAGGTGAATATATTGGTTATGGGTTAGAGCCTGGAGATTGGTTGTTTGGTAGAGAAAGGTAATGTGAAACTGATCCCGAAAAACACCATTTTGACGACCCTTGGAGCGAGCTTCCATGACAATTGGTATTAAAGCTTCACGGTGGTGAATTTAGCTGGAAAAAATGACCAAAAAACCATTTAGAAAAGTAGCAAAAATGAAGCAGAAAAATCGATCAACAAATTGTCCAAAAATTGTGAAAAAATCGAACCTATTTTTGTGATTTTTGGCAGATTCGGAGACTTGGTGGTGAAACGGAGACCTCTGACGTGACAAGCATGCTGAGGTGGTTCTGGAATTCAGTCCATATCACCGAAGACGACATGTAGAACCACGCACGGAGAGTTTGATCTGCACGTGAGGACACGTGGAGTACCTTCCCGACGACGCGTGTCTTCAGGCAGCTTGTTCCTGACATTTTTCTTGACATTTGGTATTGTTAGTTTTTTGTTTCCGGTTATATAGTAAAGTCTAGGCTATTGTGTTCTTCTTGTGTTCAGGATTCAATTGTGGATGATTGATTCATACGATTGTTATAGACTTTACGACGAATAGTGGTGGTCCTAAAGTGATAAATTTGTAAATCTCAGTATTTACGAACTCGGATTGGTACTCTCTGATATATTAGCTCATCCCAATTTAAATTTTAGTATTAGCTCGTCATTATGTGGTGTTACATTAGAATTGAGGTTATCGTATGGGGTAACATTGTTTGTGCTAAAAATTTAAGAACTATTTTCTTTATTTGAAGTGTTGATTTTGATCGCAAGATGGTAATTGATATTGTGCTTTAACTGTTGTTTAGTTACAGTGTGAGAGTGCATTTGGTGAAAATTTGAATTTTTGTTGACATACCTTCGCGTTGCATTGATTATTCTGTTAGGATTACTTTGTGTGACCTATTTGTGCATTTTGGTTGTTCTGTTTTCAAAATTTCTTCACATCTCGAAGTTGGACTTCTCAATGGGAAATGAGATTTTTCAATTTGGCAACAAAACATTGAGGGAATTTTGGTTCAATAAAAAGTTTCAAAAGCCATAGATAACAAATTTCATGCAAATTTAACAGAAGCACAAAAAAAAGAATATGATGAACTTGCTTATACTTTGGTTATTTTATACCTATCTAACGCTCTTTTAAGAAAAGTTGAAAAACTTAATTCTACAAAAGAATTTTGGCAAAAGATGGAGGATTTATATTTGCTTAAATTTACACCTAATAAGTCGTATTGACTTGAAAGATTTTTCAGTTTTAAAATGGATTCTTCAAAGGATCTTGATGATAATCTGAATATTTTCAACAAACTTGATCAAGATATCGTTAATTGTGATGAAAAGGTGTCTGATACGTATAAAACTATTATTTTGTTGAATTCTATGCCTAATTTATACGTTAAGAATACAATTAAGTATGGTGGGACACCTTTACCCGAGATTGTCATAGATTCCCTTAGGAGTAATGAATGGAGATTAAGGCTAAAACAATGATAAGAGGAATGGTGAGTTACATATGATGAAGAGTAGATTGAAGTTTTAGCTAATGAATTTGGGTAAAGCTTAAGACAGCAGTGATTCAAGTAGTGAGTCGAGTGATGAGGGTGGTAAGAAAAATGGTAAGATCAGAGGTGAGCCAAATGTGGTTATATGGTCGAGTGATGACCCCAGTGAGGTTTATTGAGAGTAAATCTAGTTACTGCATGTGCATCTGTGTGTAATCTTTTTTGCATGTGTGTGATTACTTGATTATGTTGCATGGTTATATATGCATTTCAATATGTTTGATATGTGCATTTGCATGAATTTGAGAGTAATTTAATTACTTGGTGCAATTGATTGCATGCACAATGGGTTAAGATACATTGGCAGTGTGTTATATGTCTTTTAGTGAGATGAAGTATAGATGGGTACATTGATGGTTTGTACCGGGGATGTAGAGTGTGAAATTTAGATCATGAGTTGAGAGGTGATTAAATGTTGTAATCCTTTATCTTTAAAGGGAGCCTGATCAGGTGGAGTGTGAGAGAGGCACTTCCATTAGTGGAGACCCATTATCCACTTAGGTTGGGAGAAGTGATGTGGTGAAAGAGGATTATCCTGAGAACTTAGGGTATATAGAGGTCTACCATTTCAACATAAGTTGAGTGATCAGTATAATGAGCATGGTGGGTGATGATGTAAAATATGTGTTCTCGAGGTATGAGCAATACGGAATGGGATAGGATAAGTGTGGTGAGATGTTTCGTGGGGTCATTTATGCATTTGTTGCATATGTATTTGCCACTTTATTGATTGTGTATCAAGGTGGAGATTTGTTGGGGTTTGATATCCAATGAATCTCGGGCTATGATGTAAACGTTGGATTAAATTGTTATCAACAACCTAGTCTAAAGACTCAACTCGAAAAGAATGTGGGCTGTTGGAAGTAACTCAAATAATTAATGTTGCTCATGGCTAATTTATATTACCTCTTGGATGACTTTGAATCTTAACCCATTTAACCTTTTTTATTGGTCCAACTAAAGCCTAACCTAGCCTATATATGTGGTGTTTTTGCCCTAGCCATTTTATGGGTGATTTGCGTGAAAAGAGAAGAAAGAAACCGTTGCAAGAAGAGAGAAAACCAGTAGCCTTTTGAGGAAAGAAAAACATGTGGCTTCCTTTTATATTCTGATCTCATTTTTTGCCTTCTTTAATTGTTTTTCTTCTTGCCTTTGTGGCTACAAGTCATCACAATTATCTTGTCATTTGTGGATGAGATTGAGGAGGAACCGAGATGAATATATTGGTTGTGGGTTGGAGCTATGGAGATTGGTTGTTTGGTAGAGAAAGGTAACGTGAAGTCGAGCCCAAAAAACACCGTTTTGATGACCCTTGGAGCAAGCTTCCGCGACATACTACATAAATTATATTTTGATAACAAACCTTAATATTCAAGAGCTAAGACCATTCCAATGCCCCCTTCCACCATGCATAAACTAAACCAACAATTATACTTTCCAGACTAAAAGCATGCTAAACACTTACTTGAAATGGAAAATGTAGAAACTAAGAAATGTAAGAAGTAAGAAATTTGTGAAAAATAAGATTCTGGTACATCAATGCAAGAGTTCAACTCATTGTCCATAAGACAAATTTGTCCCACACTATTTCTTCATGATTGACTGGCAATCGTCTCCAAGATACAATGATTTCTTATCGTGATAGCAACACTTTAAACTATAAGAAATGACGAACTATAATTGTGTCTCATCCTCTCTTTATGAAGGACTAATGCTTAATATATTTAGGGTACACATGGCAAAATGATATGGAATGAAAGGTGATTGAAACAAACAATTCTTCAATTCAAAAGAGGGGTTCTTAAATAACGATGGTGGAAAGGTGTGTGCCAAAAGACACAACCAATGGAATATGACATGTCTCAAAAGATAAGTTCTATATATATGAACAAATTTTGTGCAGAATATACGATTTATCATCTAAAAACACACATTTTCAGTCAAAACATGTTCTACAATATTCTATCATGTGTTACACCAGGTTAATTAAATATTCCATCATATGCTAATTCCAACTTCAAATAATTTTCATTTCTTTAGTGGCTCATGATTGGTCTTAATTTCTCTTTTACCCAAAATTGGTTCGAGAAATTAAATATACTACAATAATCTACTAATGAAGTAAAATTTGTTCGGATTTCAAACTCACATATTCAACTAATGGGTCCCGCTTAAATAAATGATCAAATTTAGTTAAAACCAACATTTATTAACCAATTTCCAATAGTTGCTCACAAGGCGCTTGATGAAACACCTTAATGTGAGATGACTACTTATGAAACATCAAATGCAATTTTGAGTATGCACTTTGTTTATTGGTTGAGAGCAATTCTGTCGAAAATAAAACTTTGAGACTTGGCTTAATGTCAAGAGTAAATGAAATACTTTGTTGTTTAATCTTGAATATACATTGCAAGGGATGATCTTTGAGAGACGCGGAGAGATTGATATCTTACCACGTGAGAAGATTCCAAGAAAAGGCAACAAGTGCAGGTTATAAGAAAATGCAACATAACAATTGATGTAGATAAATATTGTAATGGGAATGTGATTAATGATGCTTGCTTGTTATATATTTTGGAAAATAATTTATATTGAATAAGGTTAGAGATGGGAAATTAATTGAGGCATAGGATACTGGAGGCATAAATGAACTAATTAGGGTGACATTGGAAGCTAATCAATTAGGTCTACTATTTAGTGGTCAGATTGTGAATGACGTGTTTTTGCAGTTGGAATTAAGGCAGCTATGTGTTCCAGCTATTGGACTGCATTTTCTTGTTTCTTGATTACTAACATTACAAGATTTCGGATGACAATAAGGCATAATATTTGTTGAATTGTGAGGATGAAGCTAACAATGTTGTAGATGAAATAGCATTACAGTCAGCCAAACAAGATGCCTCAAGTATCAATGGTGGTCCAGCATGCTAGGAATGATCTGAAAGAGGAAAATGATCTAGAAGGCTTCATCACACGGAGTTTGTTATTTTTGTAACCATATTTGATTCTTTGTAAATATACCATTTTGTACCGGTTTGTAAGTTTATAAATCTGCTTTAAATTCATTGACATTGTATCAATTCAATTACAAGAATTATAATCAAAAGGATTACATTTTCAGCTTATTGTTTAGCATTCTATTTTTTCATTCTTCTTCACTTTCTTATATGGTATCAGAGCCAAAATAATGGCTAAGCAAAACATTGAAACGCAAAATGTTGAAATCCAAGGCGATTCATCAAATGCTAGTGCAAATCAAAACCCATGATTTAATAGTGAAAATGAATCTGATTTCAAAAACCTCGACCCTACATACCCAAGTAATCCCTATTTCATTGGAAGTAATGATGGAAATGGAGGTATAATGGTTACTCAAATACTGGAAGCAAATACTCTGAGTTAGGTCTATAAAATGAGCCCTTATTTCATGGACGGGACAACCTGCAAGCCAGCTGACCAGAACAACCCTCTAATGGAGCATTGGCTAAGATGCAATGATATCGTGATTACTTGGCTCCAAAACACCATGGCAGTGGACATCAGGAGAACGGGACAACCTGCAAGCCAGCTGACCAGAACAACCCTCTACTGGAGCATTGGCTAAGATGCAATGATAGCGTGAGTACTTGGCTCCAAAACCCCATGGCAGTGGACATCAGGAGTAGCACTGTGTATACTGAAACTGCACATCAGCTATGGTTGGAGCTCGAGCAGCGTTTTGCACAACAAAATTGTAACTCCCCAAGTTCCGTGAACCCGAAGTACTACGTCATCCTCATTTATCTTGAATTTAATAAAAAGATTTGCGGAAATAACTAAATTTTAAAGATCACATTTATAATTGTAAACCTCATCGGCAAAAAAAAAACTCATTTGATTTACTTAGGATAATTGATTGAACTTTAAATCTCAAGTTTGAAATAACTGAAATGACAAAGTAAGTTGATAATATTCATAATGAGTAAATTTCAAAAGTAAATAACTTCATCTACTAAAT
>CAIGRE010154093.1:0-19940 GCA_903798275.1 Fraxinus angustifolia subsp. syriaca
TTCTGGAAATTTTATGGTTAGAATTGCTGATGGATCGTCATCTAAAGTGGCTGGAGTAGGATCTGCTGCTATCACAGATAGCCTAAATCTAAATTCTGTTCTCTTGGTTCCCAATTTGACGTGCAATTTGATGTCCATTAGTAAACTTACCAAGGATTTAAATTGTGTTGCTAAATTTTTCCCAACTCATTGTGAATTTCAGGACTTGGAATCGGGGAGGATGATTGGCAATGCTAAGGAACGCGACGGTCTCTATCTCCTTGAAGGCCCTAGTAATCCTAAAGAACAAGCTCAAGCTGCAAGTAGCCCGTCATGTCCTGTTTTTTCAAATATGTCCAATAACAATAGTGCTATTTTGTTGTGGCACTATAGGTTAGGTCATCCCAACTTCCAATATTTGAAAAAGTTATTTCCCACATTATTCAATAAAACCAATACTGAGTTTTTACCTTTTAAACTGTGTCAATTATCCAAACATGTGAGAAGCTCTTATCCAATCCATGGGTACAAAACAAACCCACATTATTCAATAATACCAATTCTGAGTTTTTCCAATGTGAAGTGTGTCAATTATCCAAACATGTGAGAAGCTCTTATCCAATCCATGGGTACAAAACATCTTACCCTTTTGCAATTATTCATAGTGACATTTGGAGACCATCTAATGTAAAAAATATCTCAGGAGCTCGGTGGTTTGTGTCATTTGTTGATGATCATTCTAGGGTAACTTGGATATACTTGATGAAAGAGAAATCTAAAGCTGGCCCTATTTTCAAAAATTTCAACAACATGATCCAAACCAATTTCAAACAAAAATAAAGGTGTTTATATCTAATAATGCCAAAGATTATTTCAATTCCATTCTTGGTGACTACTTAATAAGTCAAGGAATAGTGCATCAGAGCTCATGTACCGACACACCCCAACAAAACGGAGTGGTAGAGAGAAAAAATAGACATCTTCTTGAAGTGGCCAGATCTATTATGTTCACTACAAATGTCCCTAAACATTTTTGGGGAGAGGCAGTCCTCACGGCCACATATCTCATTAACAGAATGCCATCAAGGGTTCTCAAATTCAAAACACCTTGTCAAACTCTTGTCCACTCCTACCCAGGCACCCGAATTATCTCATCCCTCCCATTAAAAGTTTTTGGATGTACGGCATTTGTGCACGTTCATCAACAACACCGAAGCAAACTTGACCCAAAGGCCATCAAATGTCTCTTTCTTGGCTACTCTCACACTAAAAAGGGCTACATATGCTACTCCCCTGTCACTAGAAAATTCTATACATTCATGGATGTAACATTTTTTGAAAATCAATCATATTACCCAAAAACTCACATTCAGGGGGAGAATTCCACTATACAAGAATGTAATTTTTGGCTTGACACTTTCACTTCTCCACAAATTGATCTTAACACCTTAATCCCACCAGAAATCGAGTCCAACACATCAATTCAACCAGAAATCGAGCCAAACACCACTATAACAACTCAAACAACTTTGCCCAACACCCAAGACCCTATCATTCAACCTGCAGTTAATAATGAGCTACGTGTTTATTCAAGGAGAAAGAGGGCTGAAGAGGAGATAGAGGATTGCACACTTTCTGAGCAAAACCATGAATCCAATCCGCATCCAGATAGTCCAGGTAACACTATTCATGAAATTCAAACTGATGTTGTTGCCCATGATGATCTTGATGTTCCACTTGCATTGAGGAAAGGTGTGAGATCATGTACTCAACATCCAATCTACAATTTCGTTTCCTATGATTGTTTATCGTCAAAATTTCGAGCATTTTCTACTAATCTATCCAATGTAGAAATTCCACATAGTATTCATGATGCTCTAAGAAAATCAGAATGGAGGGCAACCATTGGAGAAGAGATTAGTGCTCTTAAAAAGAATGGTACTTGGGAACTCTCAGATTTACCAAAAGGAAAACGACCAGTAGGATGCAAGTGGATTTTCACTATCAAGTATAAACCGGATGGAAGTGTAAATCGCTACAAAGCAAGGCTTGTTGCTAAAGGATTTACTCAAACCTACGGTATAGACTACCAAGAGACTTTTGCTCCTGTTGCCAAGCTTAATACTATTCGGGTTTTGTTATCCTTAGTAGCTAATCAAGATTGACCCCTTCATCAATTGGACGTAAAAAATGCCTTTCTCAATGGTGATTTGGAAGAAGAGGTGTACATGGAAATTCCACCTGACTTTGAAACAAGAACCAATGTTAACAAAGTCTGCAAGCTCCGAAAGTCTCTGTATGGACTTAAGCAATCTCCTAGAGCGTGGTTTGACAGGTTTACAAAAGCAATCAAGAAGCATGGATACACTTAGGGGCAAGCTGATCATACCTTGTTCACAAAAGTCTCTCCTAATGGAAAAATTGCTATTCTCATTGTTTATGTTGACGACATCATTGTGACTAGGGATTATACTCAAGAAATGAATTGCTTAAAGGAAGTGCTTGCTAAAGAATTTGAAATCAAAGATCCAGGAAATCTAAAACACTTCCTAGGCATAGAGGTTGCTCGTTCGAAGAAAGGTATTGTCGTTTCACAACGCAAGTACATCTTGGACCTACTAAAAGAAACTGGAATGTTAGGATGCAAGCCTGTAGACACTCCAATGGAATCGAATTATAAAATGGGTTTCAAAGAAGATAGTCCTCTTGTTGACACCGGAAGATATCAACAGCTAGTAGGAAAACTCATTTATCTCTCTCACACGAGGTCGGACATAGGCTTTCCAGTAAGTGTCGTAAGTCAATTCATGAACAAGCCTAATGAAGAGCATCTCGAAGCAGTTTATCGGATCCTTCGATACTTGAAAATGACTCCTGGTAAAGGACTATTCTTTTGAAAGGGAACAACTAAGAAAATTGAAGTCTACTCTGATGCAGATTGGGCAGGATCCATTACAGACCGAAGATCAACTACTGGATATTGCACATTTGTATGGGGAAACTTGGTAACTTGGCGTAGCAAGAAACAATATGTTGTTGCAAGAAGTAGTGTCGAGGCAGAGTACAGGGCTTTAGCTCAAAGAATATGTGAGGGAATATGGCTAAGAAGATTGCTTGGAGAATTAAGAGTTTCAATAGAAGAGTCAATGAAGGTGTTCCGTGACAATTTGGCCGCAATCAGCATTGCTAAAAATCATGTTCATCATGACAGGACTAAGCATGTGGAGCTAGACCGCCATTTCATTAAAGAGAAAGCTGAAGAAGGGATACTGAACTTGATTTATACTCCTACACATCTTCAAGTGGCTAATATACTAACAAAAGCCATTCCTAGAGTAAAATTTGAAGAATTGACTTCCAAGCTGGGAATTATTGACATCTATTCTCCAGTTTGAGGGGGAGTGTGGAATTCCAAAATTAGTGCCTAAAGTTTAGGGATTAGTTTCTTATTTTTTTATTTCTTTCCCTGTTTTAAAATAAAGAGACGAGGATGATTCTGTTTCCTTTTTTAATTTTGTTTTATTTCTGTCCATGTATCCCTTAATTTGAGGGATTGATTATTACTAGAATTATGGAGATTCAATGACAGAAATGTTGTCATACTTCTCCTATATAATGTAGCTTTTCTTGTTGTTTAATATATCAGAAAATAGAGTTTTCCTCTCTATAATTCTTTAGGAACAAAGTCTATGAATGAAAGAATGATTAAAAGAGAGCATCCTGCCATCCGCAAGCAGTGGTAAATTGCCATATTGCCTAATGAGTTTTTAAAATGTACAGCAAAAGTTGGCCTTTAGAGTGGTAGAAGAACTGAGAAGGAAAGAAATAAAATTGACTTTTGGTAAGAAAGTATTGACACAATATATATTACCATGTTTTTGCTCATGGAATATGTTTCTTTTAAAGCGTGTCTTACAATTTTTCTTGGCAATGATACGACTTTGGAATTTAATTCTTTAATTTTATTTTTTTAACTTTTCTGCGTGTTTGTGTTTACCTTATTATTTCCAAGTTCAAGATGGAGTGTAATTATTAGTTTTTGAAGTATGAGGTGGTTTTGGTATTTGGGTCTTAATATGCTTTATTATATGCAAGTGCGAGTTTCCATAGCGATGTGTTAAATTTTCCACAGTTTATTCTGAGCAAATGCAATGTTGTCTCAAATTATTCTTTTTCCAGGAACTAGCAGCTGAGATTTCAGGTCTCGAGAAACAAAGAGATGAACTTGAAGCTGAACTGAAGAAGGTACTATCCTCTGAGCTAAATAAAATGTAGCAGTGTGTACTGAAGATGCGACCAACACATGGGCAAAAATTTTCCTGAGTATTTGTCCTCCCAGATAACATTTAATTCTCTAATATGCTTGTGCACTTGCAAAGGGTACGCTACTCTGCACTAAGTTAGTGCAAAAACACACTGGGATTAGTAACATTTGCATACCTTGTGATGAATCACTTGTTCATTTGATTTACAAGTGATTTTATAGATGCAATTTATTCCTCTAACTGTAGCTTTGTCACATCAAGAATATAAGAACGTCTATGCAATATCTAAATAGGGTGTATATCGTTGAGATGTGCTTAGCTCGATGAACGGATAGCTAGGAGCTGAATGGGTATTGACATTAGTTAGCTGATTTTCAGTGAATTGGTCCAGACAAAGTCAATGATCCTGAAAGACTTCAATTGCAAACTCTGCAGTTGCATTAAGTGTTTCTCTTGGTTTCTGCTTCTTTGTGCTATCCAAGCTGATATCTTTGGTTTAGAATTAGCTTCTTAGAAGAACTACATATTGTTACCTTTTCTTTTGGCGAGCTGACATTTTTTCCCTCCTTTTTGGGGATGAGTGGTTGGGTTGAGGTGTTAATGAATTTATGTAAGAGCTTGTCAGTAGACAGTTTCAGTACTAGCTTTGGCAAACAGGTTAGTACAAAAAAATTTTTCTTACAAATGAGGTGTTAATGCTAGGATCTTTGTTGCTTCTGACTTGTGCAAATTGAGAGAAACTTGTAAAACAATTTGCATTTGAAATTGTTGGCAATGATTATTGTCATCTCCAAACATGAGTGCTTTAGATTTTAACTCTCTTCAGTAACATGTTTTGATTTTGTCTAACCCACGATTGCATTCAATGGGAAATATTTAATTAGGTGAATGTCTCCTTGACTGCCGCTCAAGCTCGTCTTCACAATATGAGGGAAGAAAGAGACCAATTCTATGAAGCTAATGATCAGATTGTTACCCATTTGAAAACTAAGGTCTGGTCAAGTTCTCGTTTGTTTTTTAATTTTTTCCCTGCATTATTAAGTCAAATATTTCTCAACTAAATATTAGTAGCCAGGCAATTTTTTTTTAAAACATTTTTTGTTGTATGCCCATGTCCGTACAACTTTGTAGGAAGAAGAGCTATCGAAATCCATTAATTCAAGCCGAGTAGAAGCAGATGTTCTAAGTACTTGGATAATTTTTTTGGACGATACTTGGTCTCTTCAGTGTTCACATGCAGAGACTAAGGAGAAGGAAACCAAGTATGTTAATGAACATTAAAGTTATCCCCATGAGCATGGTTTCTCTTCCTAGATTTGAATATTTTATTTGAACTTTTTCTAGTAATGTTTCATAATTTCACTTACATGCTCATTACATGAATTATAATATTTGCAAGTAATCAAAATATTTAAAGCTTATGTTGTAGCTAATTTATTGGTTTGGATTTTTCAAGTGATGAATTGCAGACTCATGAAGGCTACTTTGTAAATTTGGTTATTCAACTGCTTTCGGCTTATGAGGTGCTTATTCAACTTCCCTATCATAATGACATTTTTTATATATAGCATCTCCCTTCTAATTCTTATGAATGGCCTTGCGAACTCTCTCTCATTTTTGATGACCTTATTTTGTTATGATGCAGAATGAGTTGAGACCTTGTATTGATCGTATTGTAAAATACGTGGAGAATTTGAAGAGTTCAACCGAAGGGTATTTCCTTTTAATGGATTACTTAAACTATTTCTACTTGGGCAGCGCGCTCAAAATTTTCAAAATCGTATAACAGGTCAGCACTGGCTTCTAACATTGAAAATGATTATTCCAAAATACTGAACCCAAGGAGAAGTCTTGAGGAGGAGTACCTCAACTATGAAGCTAAGGTAAAAACATTACCTTAAGCTAACAGGCTATGAGTTCACTTCAGTGTAGTTCATAAGGTGTCTAAAGTTTTACATATGTTCATGTGCAGAGGAGCTATCCCTAATAAGTTTGCAAAATTAATGCCTTTGTTCACACCGTCTCCTCCTGGAGATAAATGTAGTTAATAACTTATTATAGTCATTTTGCTGCTAATTTTTCATATCATCAAGTGAGCACCACAGAAGGACTCCGGCATGTTTACCTAAAAAAATGTGATTGTCATTTACTTTTGATACAGATCGTAACGACTTTCAGTGTAGTGGATAACATGAGAGAGCAGTTCTATGCTCAACAAGTAATGGTCTCCAGGTTTGATTACCGAACTTATATATTTCTATTAGTTATAATACTGAGACTCCAGCATCAAAGTTATCTAAAATCAATTACTGGTTTTGAGTTTATTCAGCAAAGATGACCCAAAGGTGAAAGAGCTATTCGACAAAATTGCAAGGATAAGAGAGGAATTTGAATCTATAGAGAGACCTAATCTAGAAATTGAGAATCCCCCTCCACGAGCAGATGCATCAACTGGTGAGAAGCTGCAGGAAAGTGGCGTACATTCCTCAGAACTAGCTGCAGAGGCACCTGAAGCGGGGAAAGACGAGCACCCTGAACCACCCAGCTTCAAGTCTAAGCAGGCACTCGACCCTGAAGCAGAATTGGCAAAACTGGAGTCTGAATTTGGTAAATCAAACAGGGATTACTCTGCAGAAGAAGTTAATGACTGGGAATTTGATGAGCTTGAAAAAGAGTTTAAATCTGGTGATTGATCGGGGAAATAGATAGAAATATTCCATCAAGATGGGCAAATGTTGTATCAAACGTTGTTAAACAATTAGCAAGTTGTATTTGTATATGATCTAGTAGATGATTTTGAGCTCCTCAAGGCTTATTTTGTCCTTGGAGTTCACTATATGCTTATTGAAGTCCATTTATTTATTTTTGTAAATCCTTAAAAAAAATATGCTGTTTAAACTTCTATCAGTTTCACAA
This sequence comes from Fraxinus angustifolia subsp. syriaca, assembly GCA_903798275.1. NCBI lineage: Eukaryota > Viridiplantae > Streptophyta > Magnoliopsida > Lamiales > Oleaceae > Fraxinus > Fraxinus angustifolia. The sequence continues at coordinate 7,161 of CAIGRE010154093.1, forward strand.
ACATAGACATACTTCGTGTTTGCAGGTGACATTTTAAGCAGTATTCTTAATTTAACATTTATAGACAAATGATTTTGGTTGATCGCGTTTCACCAACAAATGTGCCCAAGTTCTTGTTGCATATATTTGCATGTTTGGTATAATAGACAAGATAGTAACAAATCCAAATGTGGTTTTATGTGAAAGTTTGTAAAGCAACTTTTACTTATTTTGAAGTTTAGCCAAACGTGTGAAGAAGGGTAAATGAGAGTGAAGCGGGTGGGGCTTGTAGTTTTTTGTTTGTTTGTTTTTGATGCTGATTGATCAAACCAAAACTTTTACAAATTGGATTATAGGAGCTAAAATTTGTTTGTCTTTACAAGGGTATCATGATTGTTAAGGGGCTCCATTGCTTTCTATTGAAGGGCACAAAAAATGGTGGGAATTTAGCTTAAAAATGACTTGTCAAAGCTGTTATTTGAAAATAATCAAATATTGGATATTGTTCTGGTGCTGGTTGGATACCCGGCAATGAAGGCCCCTATCATCAAATTGGAAACCCTCTATTTGCTGCTGATGTTTCAGGTTTTCAACCCAGCAAAAGAGCCATAAAACCCAGATTTTGTGGTGTTAGTGGGTCAGTGCATTTGTGGCTATAATTGCTTATAGTTTCTATAGTTGGGAAATGGTGTTGTCAAAGACAAATAATGCTTGACTTAGGGATTGGGATTGGGATTGGTAAAATCATTTTGTTGTAAGATAAGATTAATGGGCTTTTCAAGACCACATTCAATTTATTTTTGGATGTATTGAAAGATATAAAGCTAGTGGACCCGTAGCAACTATTAGATGTCACGTTAAGATGCAATGCATCACAAACTAGTAAGGGACATGGATAGAAACTAAGAATATCATGTAATAAGATTTTACAAGTTCCAGTGTCAACTTATCAAATTTCCGTCTCTTTATTTGGATTTGAGATTGACTGTGAAGAATGTAAGTGCAGTTTTTTTCCCCCTCCTATATATTATTTAGCAAAAGAAACGAGAAAGTCGATTCAAATGTTTGAAGTTGTAGAGTTGAAAGTGATGAACAAAACATTATTCTTCAAATTTTATTTATCCTTGGATTCACATCATTAATATGATTACTCATCTAATTATCACGTTCCGTGAATACAAAAGATCAACAATATTTTAAGCTAAATTTTTTGACGAACTTTGACAAAGATGCACACGAACTGACAAAAAAAATGAAGTTAAAAAAAAAAAAAAGTCCAGGAATCCAGTAAAAGAGTTGAACTTAGTAAGTAAAGTTGGATTCTCAAACTCCAAAGTAGTTATATGATATCATTCATCAAATCCAAGTTTTTTAGGTATTAAAATATATTAGTTTTATTTATTTTGCAATATTTAATAATCCCTAAAAGTAAAGACAAGTGTTGTGGTTTCAAATTAAAGTACATTAAGGTGTGAATGCCCCTTAAAGAAAACAAGAGGCATAAAGTTCTTGAATCTTCGTATTAATTAGCTGATATAATTAATATGTATGTGATTAGGAGAAAGCGGGCTTTGATTCCTTCATTTCCAAGGTTGAGAAAAGTAAGATTTTATTTACTTAAATATAACTTAACAAAGTTGCAAGTACAGGAAAAAACAGATTTTCTACGAAAATTTGAATTCCACTCACAAGGGGAGGCAGGGTCCACATGAATTAAATATTGCTCAAAAAAATTGAGGGCCACATGTTGCATGCATCCTGTCCATTTTATGTGGGTAATTTCATGTACTGATAGCATTGCTCATATAAGTTCTAAACTTAAAGAAACATAGAATAATTTATTCTTGTTTGAGTAATAATTTTTTTTAATATCAACCTGAAAATCTAGTTGAAATTGCATTGCACTTTGAATAAAAAGTGCTGATTGAAATTGAAAAATGATGAAATATTTAGTTCAGATTGAAACTGGGTCACGTCATAGTCAGTTCATTCACCTCCGATTAAATTGGCCTATTGATCGAGTGTCATTCCACTTCTTTAAGAATAATTTTTAGTCTATAAAGAAACTGATTACTACATCGGTTTATGTTTTTCACATCGAACTGGTCAGGTACAATTAAATTTTGTTTATTTTATTTCTTTTTTGAGTTTTGTTGTAGCAAAATAGGGTTAAGAAAAAAAAAATTATTTCGGTTATTCGAAAGCATCAACAAGTTAAGGAATTGCTCTAAGCACTAAGAAGCTATTACCAATGTGCTTAACATGTCCGATCCGATGATATAGGTGGTTTTAATGCAGAAGCTTTCTTCAGACCTCTAGGAAAAAACATTAAAGAGGCTCGAATGATTCCATTCCTTCGTCAACCCAAAATGAATGGATGATCTCGTAGGTTTTTGTATATGAAGATGCATTGGATGTTCAATTTTCTTTTTCCATTGAGGACGAACCTATCTATACCCATGCATACATTAATAAGGGATGTATGGATTCTCGATGAGAGAGTCGATTTAGCAAATTTTGTATTAGTGTTGTGCGGGGCAATACTTGATAAGTGAACAAAAATTTTGGTAGGTAACATGTCCTACAGGCTACATGGATGAGTGGAGGCAGGGTAAAGACAAACTTCCCGATCTTCTGTTTTCACATTTCTCATCCACCACGTTTTTAAAGTGATGCTCTTCCCCTCCATTTCTTCCACAAACCACTCATTCCACAACGTGTTTCTGTGTGTATATATTCTTCGGAGAGAATATGGATGCAAATGAAAGCTACATTGACATGGAAGTTGGTTCATCAGCCACCATATTTTCACCTTCACACCATAGAGAATTTGAGTTCCACAGTTTTTCGTGCTCCTCCGGCCGAGACACCACCACTTCTCCGGCGGACGAGCTCTTTTACAAAGGAAAACTCCTCCCCCTCCACCTCCCACCCCGCCTCCAAATGGTGGAGAAAATCCTAAATAATAGTTATTCCTCTACCACTTTTGAACCATTGCAAGAATCTTTACTGAGCACTCCATTATTCACTCCGGCATCCAATACTCCGTTTGAGTCGTGCAATATTTCTCCCGCTGATTCTTGCCAAGTTAGCAGAGAACTAAATCCAGACGAATATTTTCTTGAGTACTCGACTGATCAATCGAGCACTTATGTGAGTTCTGCTAGCCCAAGCCCTTCTATGTTATTCATTGTTTTCATCTTTAATCATGTGGAATTTAACCCTTAACATTAGAGATCAAAGATCATCGTTACTTGTATAATCGTATCATCCTTCTTGAATATGGCGCGTTAGTGAAGAACATGAAAATTAATATATACAAATTATAGATAGTAGAATTTTTTAATAAAAGGTAAGGGAAGTTGAACGCCTATAAATAGCTCGTATCTCTTTAGTATTACTCTGATAAAAATTAATAAATACAAATTATAGATGGTAGAAATTTTTAATAAAATTTGAGGGATGTAACTATAAATAGCTCGTACCTCTTCGGTATTACTCCGATAATATATTCTTTCACTTCTTACGAGAGTATTAGTGACGAATGAAAGGTATGGATCTTTGAGTTCGTGGATTGGTTAGAGCTAGACATGTTTCAGTAAGGTTACTGTAAATCATGATACTGCAGCCTTAAGGAGAGCGAAATACCCTTGCCTCAGCCTAATTGTTTACATGTTGCTGTGTGTTATATTATATCGTTATCTGATAGTGTTTTTCTCAACAGGTTCTTGAGGAAGAACCGGCCAATTCAAACACGAACAAGTCTTGGACAAAACCTCTAAAACTTATTAAGCAATCCACACTTGGATCCAAACTCAAAGCTTCCCAGGCTTATCTCAAATCTTTGTTCACCAAATCTAGTTGCTCAGTTGAGTCCTCAAGAAATATTGTTTGTGAAGGATCAATTTCAAAGACCAAAAAATGTGCATTGCAACATTCCAAGACCTCTAAAAATATCCCATTTGGGCAAATTCAAACAAAATGTCGCAGAAAATCATTTTCAGGAGCCGTTAAGAGAATATCACAGGCTAAATCTTCAGCCTTGTCTTCAGGTTTGAGTTCGAGTTCAACGGATTCTATTGGATTTCAGGAGACGAAGTTTTTGAAGAGAAGTATAAGTGGGAAATCAGAGCTTGAGAACTCAATTCAGGCAGCCATTGCACATTGTAAAAGGTCTCATCAGCAAGAAATTTGTTCAAGAAAGACTGTTAGTGATCTTGGGTTTTGTTCAATGTCCGCTTCAAGAGTGGTTTTTGATGATCAAGAAAGACAGGAGCTTTGCAGGGGTTGAGGAAGACGAGGATAGTATGTTTGGATTGAATGCTACAAGATAGTATTAAAGAAGAAATGGTCGAGTCATGTTAAATATTATGTTCTAAACATGCACCGAGTTTATTTTGCAGTCTTTCTGCAAACGTGTAGAAATATTAGAAGTACTATGTTTGTGTAGTAGATTTCAATTTTAACTCTAAGTTTGTCGATATAAAATATGTCACGTTTTTGTAATCACTCTATGTTAAATCTAGAGTGCAAAATTATATTTATACGGCATTATTACATGACGCCATATTCCATTTTCTAGGAGCCAAGCAAGTATTAATATACTTAGGTATTATTGCAACTATTATAATTGTGTTTATTTTTAAAAATAATTCTAGGCAATTAAATAAATTCTATTCATTTTTATGGTTCCTGCTGCTGCCCCCATAGCGTATACCATAGTGCCAAAAATAGAGTAAAGCTACTACTAGACTCAAATCCGTTGTTTAATTCGAATCTCATTTCATTTTTAAAAGAAAATGATACATTTTGAAACGAGAGGTAACATTAAACCACTTCACATATGAGCTCACATGGATTAAACTAAAGTCATAATCTACCCTTACTTTATTTTCAATAAATTTAAAGGCTAGCAATGAACTTCTTTTCCATTACTCAGTTCAATCCTATAATCAATTTTTCAAGTAATTTTAGTTTATCATGAAACAATATGCCCCTTCTTTACTTATAGTCGAAGAATTTTGAAAGTAATCATGGAGTTATTATAAAACTCTATCTAGCTAGGTAAACATAGACATGGTGGAACCGGGTCTCGATATTTAGGCCCATGCATATTCTAATAGAATGCAATACATGTAAGTATAAGCCGACGGGCGGGTCATATTGATTTTTTATTTTTTGAAATAGAGCAGATAAACCAGATTCAGACATGACAGACTGCTTTCAAATGGATTCATTTTGTCCCAAGTGGAATATACCCAACCTTAAACTATGTGAATCTGTCAGCCAGATATTTGACAAAATTGATGATAAAAAGGAAAGCCTCTAAAAAGGATCATTTGATGATGTTCAGCACTGTAGGGCACTGATAACCATATAACAAGAAATTCTTTCCCCACTCGACTTCAACATTTGTCTACAAAACGAAACTGCACATATCTAATGCTTCCCAAAAGTTTTTCTTATATTTTTTGATTTTCTTATGTAGCAATAAATCCAACAGAAGAGAATAATATTTAATTTTTTAATATAATTGGGCTAGTAATGGTCTATTTATAAGTAAAAAACCTAGTCAAATATATAGTCAAACACGCCAGGTAATTAATATAATCACCTAGAGAGTCGATCTATATATCCAAAACTTGATATATATATATATATATATATATTGCGCTTGAAGCACTATATTAACTAACCATCATAACTTAATATAACAACTATATTTCTAATTTATGAATTACTTGTAGTTTGCACGATGAGAAAAGGTAATGACTTCTGCTACTACATTAATATAAATACAACCGCGCTACGTGTACATAATCATTTACCAAGTTGTTTATCGAATTGACAAGTGACGGCCCCATATTGACGCTCCCAATATGGGGCCGCCACTTGTCAATTCGATAAACAATTTGGTAAATAATTATATACGAATAGAATTATTCATATAAATAATGTTAATTCCTCTTCATGTAAGCTTCCAAGTTCTCAGATTATAACTAAACATTCTTCGAAAATCATTCATAATAGTATAGTATCATACTATCATACATGTCCAGCCTTTAACTGCTCCTTGACAAAAAGGATCATTTTTAAATAAATATACAACCGAAAATCCCGGTTAACCCTGGCCGGTTCAAATGGTTGATCCCGGTTTATAAGGTACGGTTTTTAAGCTATACCTGGACCGGTTCCAAGATGGTGCAGGTTTTTACTTATTTACGATAATAAACTCGCCATGCAAATTACTTTTCATGCCCTTGGTATTATATCGTAATCATCCCATATCTCCTCCCTTCAGTTTACGCTGTCTTCCATTAAAGGGCATAAACGCGGTCAATATCTGAGTTTGAAAACTCTGAGTGAAGCCATGAGTTGGAGCCGCTCCGAGCATGCCTTTCCCTCTTTCTTATTAATCGTGTCCTCTTCGACTTTACCACATAATATGTCATGGTTCCAAGAACTGCGCCCATTATCACTCCTCCGACAACTGTAACCAACATTGCAGCCCATTCGTTTTTGCGTCCAACCACTATATAAGAAGACGCCATGAATGCCAGTGAAGTACAAATGGAAGCCAACCACATTAATTTGTTAATGACTTCTACTACACGTCTTTCAGCCTTCGTCTCTCCTCTAACCAATGTAATTTGAACCACAACAACAGCTAGCGAAGTAAAAAGTGCAATGGCATTGAAAATGAAGAAGATTTTAAAAGAAGCACTATGCACAACCACAGCCGTCCCATCATCTTTATCCCCACCGGGCACTGTAAAAATTGCCGCAAAGGCAACTGTAGCAAAGAGCACGGCCACGACAGTCACTGAGTTGGTGGCATTGTTAATCCCTTCCCGATGGAGTTTCCGCAGTTCTTTAGCAATGCCATGGACATTTTTGTTTGTTCTCTTGGTTTGCTCAAGCTGGAAATGGACATCTTTCTTGATTTGAGTTACAGTTTTCCGTAACTCATCCCTCGGTTGGTTCAACTCATTTGCTCTAACAGCACCATAATGACACAGGCATTCCTTAATGTCTGAAGAATCTTCAGAGAGGGGAAGATCTTCGGCAATGTCAAGAGCTGTTTTGTGATCTCTGGTCAGTGCATTGACATGGGTATCAGGGAGACGTAATAACTCATTAACTATCTGCATGAGGAAATATTCAAACAGCATTTTGTTACACTCGTGTTTCAAAGTTGCCGAAGGAGGAATAGAAAAAAGAAATTAAGTTATAAAAGAGTAGTTAGGTTTCTAGGTAGAGCATCCATATGTAAGAAACCAATTGAGCATATTGTTTCGCTTTCAGATAAATGAAGCAATAGTTGGACAACCAGAAACCAATGTAAGTAAAATTATTTAATATTAAGATGCCGCGAGTACACGTCTCCTGTTATTAAATCAAATGTTACCAGAAAATTGCAAACAAATACCAACAATTTCTTTTATCAATACACTTAATTATTTATAATAATAAGCTACTCCATCAGTCGAACTGATATATAATAGGATTAAAGTTTCTATAGATTTGACATGAATCAATTCAAATTCAAGTATCTATAATCAGGTTATAGTTTCGATCATATATCTTCGCTGAATTTCCTCTTAACAGACCTCACATTTTATAATGTAAAATAGTTGGACTAAATCAAATGCACTAAATTTATATGCTAGCAAATAAAATAAACAAATTGTAAGTATAAAATCCTTCAGATCACATAACACACGACAAGTTTTATGATTTTATTGTTATCAGACAACCACGTCTGCACCAATCAGGAAAATTACACGGTCATCTCAATTTTTTTTAGTTTGCACAGATTTGAAAGAGATATCCTATGCATCAATAAAGTGATTACTCTTCACAATTTAATAAGCTATATACTAGGATCCTGTCCCCTTGTAGGCTTACTGATTTTTAACTGACGATAAATAATTCAACTTAATCGTTTCCATAGCCTCTGACATAGAACTGCCTTCACATAAAATATTAATACAATATCATCAAAAAAAAATATTTATTTGGTAGATTTTTACATGTAAAATTTATTCAAAAGCATCGAGTTGAAATTTCTTTCTAGGACACGAACATGTATATTCAGTGCATATCTAAAGTTTAAGTAATGCAGAAATGTAATTAATTTATGTAAATTAACTATTAAGTTTTCCAGAGGAAATTCTTATAATTAAACTTCTCGACTATTGTAGAAGGGAACTTTAAATTTGTGCCTTTAAGATGTATTTCATAGCATATAAGAAGACATACATGTCTTGTTCTGGAGGGGGTTGGAGGATGAGAAAGAGCAGTAGTTAGGGAATTAAACAATAATCATGTATTTTCTACCAAAGCTAAAGCCACAATCCAGAGATACATAGTAACGACAATGAATACTAATTTCAAACCTAGATTTAGAAAATTGTCATGGTCTTTATAAAAATTGATATATGATGGGAAAAGTACATATATTGCAATATGGAGTTACTAATATCATGTAAAAGATTTTTGGCGAATGCGTGAAAATGATTCGATAAGCCAAATAATGAAATATAACTTGCTATAGCCTACGAGATTGTTTCATAAGTAGGGATAAATTAAGCACACAAAAGTTTGGTTATTAACGCTATGACTTTGTAAACATGGAAAGTAAAGTGTAACAAACAGCAGAGCCCTGGGAATCAAATTTTATAGTTATTTCAGAGAGTAATAATACACAAAAATAATAGTTCTCATCTATGTTTTACACCGTTTTTTTTTTTTTATTAATTAAAAGCAGGAAAACAACATCCGCAGAAATTCTGATCTTCCAATGGTCTGAAAGCAAATTATTGCATGTTTTTACTGGACAGTATTAGCATTCACAAGTTGAACAAATCATCAGAAGATTCAGAAGTCTGTTGAGAATTTCAAATATGAAAATGAGCATGCGGATACAAACATTTTTGGAGCATGGGACTACATGCTTAATGATAGCAATCAAGTAAATTTGCAGTTGTCAACAGCAAAAGAAAATCCAATTTGGTTTCAGGTAAATTTCCTATACATTAAGTTAAAGGCCAAAATAATTATAGAAACTAAAGCAGCAGTAACATACCTTTGCTCGCTTTTTTCTTGTGGCCACATGTAATGCTGTGTTTCCAAATTTGTCAGGCAACATCACAATAGCTGCATCAGCCTCGAGGAGCAATCTAACAACCTCAGAGTTAACTCCTTTCACAGCCATATGCAATGCAGTCTGTCCTTTCTTGTCTGTCCTTCTAGCTAATTGAGGATCTTTGTCAAGCAATGCCTTGACGATGTCTACATGCCCTTGCCTGGCAGCTAAGTGCAATGCATTTTTTCCATTCGATCTAGAAACTTCTACCAAGCTACAATCGTTTGACAACAATTCATTAACTACAGCTATATGTCCTTTAGAAGCAGAAGTTACAAGAGGGGTTGCATTGGAAGGACCAATTGTTTTAATCAGTCCAGAGTCATGATCTAACAATACTTGGACAATAGCTGCAATAAAAGGGTACAGTGTCAGTTTCAGCTACAAAAGAATTACCCGCTGTTATCATATATGCTGCAGAGGCGAAATCTGTTCCATGCATGTTATCTGCAAACTATGTCAAGCGCTTGACGTGTGATTTAATCATTTTTATTTTATTTTTTTGACAAGTGGTCAGATTTGAAGATTGAATGAGAAATTCATAGCACAAATGTGACAAATTATTTTCATGTGAACATGCTTAAATCTGAAAATGACAATCTAGATAATTTAATCCACCCAAGGGAATGTTAATGCAAAATACTGGGCAAGGAGACAAGAATTGGTTTGACGCAATAAACACGTAGAACAAATGCATGCACATGTGTGCTTAATATCTCCTGTTTAAGATTAAAGTAAAGAATATTTCAAGGACCCTAAGTTACACCATACAAGTGGACTAAACTTACAAGTAACTGTAAAAAGTCTCGGTTTGTCCTCAAGAATATTTTCATCGCTCCCCACACCCCCGAATAATGAGAGTAATTAAATTGGATACGTTTCCTCAAAATCCTACACATCCAGCGACTGGAGAGTAAGTGGATTATCTTATTTTACTAACATAAAGGAATTTATCAGTCAAAACAAGAGCTCATTTCATAGTAATTTGACACAATACACAACCAACCTAAATCCACTCTTTCATCTCTCCAAATATAATAATTGCGCTGTTTTGTGCCAAGTTTCTAGCATGGATAAAAATTCACACAACCAAACCAGAGACATAAATAGGGAGCTAAATCTGACATACTCCAGAATAAGAATTTTTTTTTGAAAGAGTAATCAACGGGCTTAGATAATCACCTTGGTGTCCTTGACTCGCAGCTATATGCAAAGGATCAAACATACAACGATTCTTCTTTGTGAGTGTTTCCTTATTTGCATACTTCAATAGCTCTTTCACCACATCAATATGCCCTCTTTCTGCTGCAGCATATAATGCTGTCTCTCCTAACTCATTTACCTCATTCACAACTGATGCCCTGATCTCTGCGACCTCCCGATCAAAATCCGCTCCGCTTAGTGTACCCACCATTTGAGAATCAATATCATTGAGTATCTGCTTCAATGCTGCAAGATCACCCTTTTGAGCAGCCAAATGAAGTTCTGTGTCATTGTGCCGGCCAGTCACTTTTTTTACGTATTTCTTTTTTCCAGCTTGATCGATTCGTTTCCCTGAGTTCGACAGAACCAGAGCTGGTGCATTGGCTGAGGATGGTGATTGTGATGTTGGTGTCTCAGCAAGCGGGTTTTGGCTTGGTATTCGTGTAACCAACCCTTTCTCCAAGTCGCCATTGCCCACTATGAATTCATTTATTCGTTAAATCAATGACAAACATATCTTATGAAATAGCAATACATTACACATATTCAAAATTCCTTGGAAATATCCTAGGATGTTATTATTTATCTTCTTATGTACTAGATTCCCCAAAAAAAATTGTGTTCGCATGATCAGTTGATTACGCAATCCAAGAGCAAAAAATAGCAAGGAAATTGTGAATTCCTCTTCTTCTATGTGTTTTTGGGTAATGATTTTCTCAACAACAGGCTATCCTCTGTATCAAAACCCAAAACTGAAGTCCCGAAGGATCCTCAAACCTTATGTATTTCCATATGCAAGAGAATTATAATCCTAATTCAATTTTATATCAAAACAATTATATGCTCTGCTTATCAAAGTTCCACCATATTCACTTGCTTAATCAATAACTATGTACTACAAATCATTAAGTGAAATATCTACTTCACCGGAAGAATAGCTAAATCAAAGATAAGTTAAAAGAACTGCTCGTTTTAACAATGATCCATTTCATTTCTCAAGCAAATCTTCGTTGGAGCTGTTAGTATTCATATAATCTTCGATTTATTTCGTAAATTACACAAACACTACAGAGAGGACAACCATATTCGAAAACATCCCACCATGCTTAAATATAAAAACAATAATCAATATACAGGATCTTGGACTAGTCCTCCTTCTAAGATTGAATTTACAGCACGAAGCCAATAGTCAATATTTTCAAACAAGTCACCATTTTGAAGGATACATTAAAGGGTAAAATACCACATCACAACAAACGAAGGCTTGGAGCCTTGGATAATTCGAAGCTGCTTAGAAAATCAAGATTCCAATTCAGAAACAAATACACACAGTAGAAAAGGAGAAATTGAGAGAGAGAGAGTACCGTCTTCAATTGATGAAGACATGATTGAGAATCAAAAATTAGAGAAGGAGGGAGCCTGAGATATGTGGAATTCTTTTGGTATTTGAAGGTCAGCTGTATTGTGCCACGTGAAGTTGCGTGGAAGGTGGTGATTGATGACGAGGAATGGAAAAAAGAGACTAAAGCGACAAAAGAAAAAGGTCAAGTGTTAGGCAAGGGTCGATGTTCAGCCGACCAAAGAAATTATTTTGGTGACTTCTTTTTTACCACTTGACTACCAAAAAACAAAAATTCTAAATAATTTTAAGACTAAAATGCATATATTTTAGTTCAAGTGGATATATTATATATTTATTTATTGTTCAATTGGAAGACTCAGATGTCATCATATCTTTCGAAATATAATTGAAATATATTACAACGGTTTGGTTTCTGTCCTAAAATCCTAATTTTTAATATATAAGGTTGTTAATGTTTATGTTCTTTAACTCTTTTTTTTACAAATATATGGTGTTTTGCAATTGGAATGAAGTTTCTATTATGGCACATTTTAAAAGCTATCGGGTTAAAATGGGGATCAACTATTGAGAGGTAGTGGAGGATCCATAGAGCAACTTTTAGGGGTTCTAGAGGATCAATCAAGATAGTGGTATTCGGAATAAAGGATAAAATCAAAATTAGGATTTGGAAAGATTTTCGACTATATATGGGGTTTGGTACGATTAATGTGGAAGCTACGTAAACGATACTTTTGGTTTCATACCACGTGGCAACAAGGTAGACTTGACATTCCTCGAGATACATCTCATGTACGTATGCATCGACTATTGATCTTGAATTGGAAGATTAAGAAACTAAATAATTGACGTGTTTATAATAATCAAATTAGGGATGAGATGATATGAGTTCTAATTATTCTTTATGCCTTTTTTACCTTTTTTTTTTTTTTCATTTATTTTTAACCATACCTCTTGCAACAAAATATTTTACACGTAAATCTAAACAAAATTCTACTTTTTAACCATATTATCCAGAAAAATCACTATTTTAAAAAAAAAATTCAAAGAAAAAAAAAACACTCTTTTTAGAGCTTGTTTGTCTCCCATT
>CAIGRE010154122.1:0-11938 GCA_903798275.1 Fraxinus angustifolia subsp. syriaca
TGTAAAATATAATTAATTAATTTTTGAAAAACCTGATTTTTGCAAATTTAAAACTTGGCACCTGATTTGTGATTTTGGGAAAGAAAAAGCCTGATCCATTCATTTTTCCCCAGATTAGAATGGGAAGATTTTTTTGTAAAGCCCAACAAAGAGCATGCATATCGGAACTATAAACTATGCTTGTTTGTTTAAGTCTATATTGGGCTCCCATTTTTTTAAAAAGTCATTTTTCAAAATTTATTTTCAACTACACATTCTTCTATAAAATAATAATATATGTAAATCGAAAAAAACTTCTTACTTTTTAACCACACAATCTCCGACAAAACACTATTCAAAAATGCATTTTTGCCTAGAAATGGTGTTCAAACAAGGGCTTAGTTTTGTTCATAGAGCAAAGGGGTGGGTTAAGTTTTCTTCTTAGGTATTACGCCAAAAACTTCAAAAAGGGATTCATTAATCACCCATTGGCACCAATTGTCCAATTGGAAGGTGGTATCTATTTTTATTCGTATAATAAAAGCCTTTATACGTTGAAATCACACTCATACTAGGACCAGGATCTGATGCTCACATTATGAGAGTGTTTGATGCATATTAAATTAAGTTTTTTAGTAGATTGTGATAGAAGTTTTTCAAATGTATGGTTAAAAAGTTGTGGGACTCATAAAAGATGTAGTTAATATTGATTGTTTGACTTTGACTAAAATCGGATTTTAATCCAAACCAAACAGGGGCTATAAACAACCTGAGGCAACATTTAAATCATTCGTACTAAACATCCCCTACCTAAACGCGTTTAAATCATTATCCCTAAAGCATCCCCTACCCGAACCTTTTTGTGAGGACAGAAATCAGTAACAATTAAGATGAATTTTCCTCCAGGGTATCGTTTTCAACCCACATATCAAGAACTCATCCTTTGTTACCTCGAGAAAAAGGCAAAAAATCTGCCAGTGCCATAGAACAGTAGCATCGTGGAAAGAGATCTTTATGGAGAACATGCCACTCCTTGGTATGTGTTCAACGACAATGATCCTTGGGATATTTCGATAACACGGGATAAAGATTGAACGAAGAGTATGAAGATAACTTTATATGTTTTTACCAAGCTGGTGAAATTTGGCAAGAAAAGAACTGAAAGAAGAGCAAGTTGGGGACATGGGATGACCAAACCGGGGCAAAAATAATCAAGAACTTCAATGGTGAAATAATAGGCTCCAGCAAATAAAAGTAAAATTCAGTTTTAACATAATTTATCTTATAAATAGATAGTTATCCCTAGACTTTATCATTATCATCAAAAAGAGAGAGATGCCAGAGAAAATACGAGTACAATTTTCTCTTGTAAACCTTTTTTTCATAATGAATTATTGTAGTGACGAAAGAGGACGTAGTTTCTTATTGAGGCGAAACTCAATAAATTTTGCATGTTCTTGTGTGTCCGTTTCCACTTTTTTGAATTGACTGCTCTCGACGGAATAAAATCAGGATTTATAATTCACAACATATATAACCTCACTCAAGGAAAGGAACAAAAATAAATTTTAACTTTATTTAACTTCCAAGAGAGAGAAATCTCACTTTAAATCCATGTACTCTCATCATGCTCCTAGTCGACGATCACTTTCCTAGTCAGTGATCACTTTTATAGTCAATGTACTCTTTAAAGGATCCATGCATGTTTGTGTCCAAAACCAGTATAAGATATATCACATAATTTTTTTTTTTTATGTCAACGATCAATCAATTCAAATATGATTTGAACAATCTAATACATAGACTATTGAAATTTGTAATTATTAAATACAATCAGTATAAAGTAAAAATAAAGAAAAAATAAAGAGTGGGTTTAGCTCTCCAAAACTCATTCTCTATTTTAAGAAGTTAGAATGGAGAGTCTCTTGAAACCTATTTTAAATATCGACTCTTTAAAATAGAAAGCATCTTGTATTTAGAGTCTCTTGGAGATGATCTAACAAACTTCTTCAACAGTCAAACTAGCAACAAAGAAAAATGGGTTCCAGGGACAACCTTTTGCTCCTAAATACAGCAGTCATACTGTCTACTCCATTTCTCAATAATATCCCAAGTTTCCATTTAGGCACTAGGAAACCAGTTCAGAGTCAAAATAGGTTTTTCAATGGCGTCCAATGAAAAAGTTTAGTAAACATCCCAAAAAACTTACTCAAATGATGCAGATATAAGGCATCTAATACTACAGAAAATTGATCGGACTTTAACTATCATTTCATTACAAAACAGTGCAAACAACCCCATACTTGCATAAAATAGGGAGAAAATGAACAGAAAACTGATCTGATTTTAACTATCATTTCATTATAAAACAGTGCAAAAAACCCACTTGAATAAAATAGGGAGAAAAGGAAAAATCTTTCCCAGTAGTTCTGCCTGCGTCCGGAAGGCCACACTTCACTTGGCGGTTTTGTTAACTACAAAGATGCACACAAGTCTACTTTATGTCATTAATTGTGTGAATTGCTTCAAGTGGACTTCGATAATATGAGATATACAGATAACTTTGTAGGCAACTGGCCTTTACTAAATGTATTAAAACTGGATTCAATACCACCACTAGGTCAACTAATGGAACAAGTTATACTCTGCTCGAGTAAAAAATTTGTCCCCTAAATTGCGATGGCATTGACCACGGGCACATAAATCATATACCAACAAACAGAACAAAGGAAATCAACTATAAAGATGGAGAATTAAAATGTTGTAATAGTACCTCATATGTCACTGCCCATTTACCACTTCGCATGGGTTTATGGTAGTAATTCATATTCCCAATGTACAAGCTCTTGTTCTCAGGTATTTTCTTCACTTCCATAAGAACAGAATCTACTCTGACAAACGTGTCGTCATCAGTTTTCATAATATACTTTGCAGAGGCTCTTCGGACCTGCAAAGGTACAAAATTAAACCAGTTGAGCTACAAACTTAATTTCAATCCATACCTTGCCAATGAAACCACCACTCACCCCATATTCACAGATGGCAACTGTCTTTAAAACAACGAGGTCATAGTTGTCCATGTATGGTACTATTACAATGTCTCCAAAAAAGTCGGCTTCTTTCTTTAATTCCACATCCACTTCCTTTCTTGCATGCTGTCCAAAGATATTCTTAAAATAAATTCAAAAGCCTTCAACAAAAGAATTAAAAGAGGTTGCATTTGCAACATACATTCCATTAATGGTTCACCTACCAGTGCAACAAAGAACCGAACAACAGTTTTGGATGATTTTATTAGCCTATGCTGCATCCAAGACTTCCTCACAGCCATACGTTCAGCAAAGTGATTGCCTGCTGAAAGAATGCCAATGAACAGTTCAATGGGCCTGTCTAGAATAGGAGGAGCCCTCCATCTGTTAGACCAATCAAGATTTCGTTGAGGCGCAAAACTGGGATGTGATGTGGGCAAGGAAGCAGCAAAAACAGAGTGGACAATAATGTCTCCATTCAAAGATAATCCTGTGGCATCTTCAAGTGTAAATCCCTAAATATTAAATAAACACTTGAGCAAAGTCCCATATATTACAAGACCATAAATATCATATAGTGGGAAATAACTTACAGGGTGATATGGAAATGAGGTGACATGTTTTCCATCCACATTGACATGGTACCCCTCCAAGCCAGCTCTAAGAGTTGGGACAAATAAGTTGTCTTCTGCAAATGGGAATGCCCAATCAACATCCATCCTCTCCGGCGTTCGGCCTATCAACCGGTTTAACCACCGTGTTATCTTTGATTCTTCAGAGCTATCGTCTTCATCTCTAATCCACTTTTCACATTTCACCAAACCATCCACTGCAGAAGTTTAATGAATTATCCATGAGGATTAGTGCACGAGAAAAAAGTAGAGAAGATACAAGGCCAAGAGGAGCACATATATTAAACAACTACATATCAATGCTTAACATCAATATTATATCAAAGAATTATAGTTCTTCCACAAGAAGGGCATATTACAGATGTCATGGACAAGATGCGCTTCCTCCATAATTTTCCTCCAGCATCATATAATTTGCTTAAAGGTGGGAAAATGAAAATTCAATTTGAAAATTCCGGCATTAAAATTGTATACTCGATTTCAATCTTGATTTCTTTCATTAAGAACCATCTATTCTCCCCTATGAGAACCATCTTTCACTGTGCTAACTTGAATCTAATAGAATAAATTCCAGAAATGCCTGATGATGAATAAACTGAAAAAGGCTGTGCAATTGAAATGATAAACCCATAGGCAAGTAGTCAAGTGACCTATAACTATAGGCAAGTAAGTCAAGTGAGCTAAATTACTAGTCACTTTTCACCTTTTTTCTTTGAATAATCAGATTACCTATAATTATTGTTTCTAATTTCTTCCCAAGATGCCCATTTTGCAACCTAGCAGATTCAATATAACAAAAATAGCATTCCAATAAAAAGAAAATTAATGTCATATCAATTTATGAAACCAAGCAACTCATCAGAAAAGCAATTCTAACTACTCACCAGTCTCCTCATCCGCCCGTGACTTCCTCCCATCACACCGCTGAGCAGTCCCCCACTGCATCCTATAACAAGTGTTTTGCTCAATGACAGGCTTCCCACTTCAATCTCCCTTTCACCCGTGGATTAAAATGCAGGATCCTTGGAGGGTCCTCTCCATCCACTATCCTCAACCCCTGCAACTCCATCATAAACTGTGAAACCATCAAGTACAGTCCCTTCTTCAACAGTGAAATCTTCGGATCAGTCTCTGCGTGAGCTAACCTTGGCTTTCCCACCACCGTTATATGCGACCCCAGTGTTAGACCACATGGCAACACCATCACTTTCCCCTTCGTCCCAAACACATCCCCACTTATAGCTAACGAATGTGGGCACTCCTCACTTTCTCTTTTATTCACACCGGAACTAATACTTCCATTATTATTTTTCCACACCTTTTTGTCATCTATCTTTTCCAGTTCAAGGTCGTGCCAGACCTTTCCGCCATGCTCAAGGGCCTCTTTCGCTGACTCTAATATCCCATTTCCCGGGATTGCATTTACAATGCCAGCACTGAAATTCAAGCTTGACAACGGTATTCTACCAAACTCTTGGATTCTTCTATCATGCTTCGAATGGTTAGAAACCTTAAAAGCTACATCATGAGGGCGTGTGGGGGCCTCTTTTGCCTCCAAATTTTCCTCAATTTCCAACACAAACGGCTTGAAATTCAAAAACTCGTTATTACTATTTAAAATCCCCTCTTGCGTAACTGAACCAAACCCATTTTTGAACACAAAAGGGACTTCAATACTCACTAGAAGCATGTACAAAAATGCAATAAAAACAAGAATCTGAATTGATCTTTGCCGTCTCAGCGAAAAGAACAATTCCAATTTTGGCCTCCTCATCTTTGATCAAATTTTTAGCTAAAGAAAAAGAAATACCTGCTTCAAGTTCAAATTCCTATGATCATTACAACAGACTGCAAAATTTTCCAACTTTCATAAAACGGCAAAACAAGCCAACTCAGAAACAAACGAAAAACCCAAGAAAACAGGGAGATGTAGCCAGATAGAGGTAGGTTAGCAACACAATGGTGCAACCGCGTTTAGAGAGGGAAAGAGGTACATACATATATAAATGTACACGTAAATATATATAGATAGAGAAATAGAGAGGCGCTTTCTGGGTAGGACAATTTTGGTAAAGATATATTCATTTTCAATTCAATTGATAAGGCTTTCTTTTAAGAATATTTTCTCCAAATAAATATTACTAATATTTGAAAAATCGTTTGGGATAAATTTAATTTGTAATTTGATATGAAACTGTTCTAATATATAAGAATAAGAATTTGTGGGAGATATAGAAAATATAACCCAAATTAATGAAGGAAATCTATGTAGAGAATTTGAACATAAAGATGACATGATTGTTTAATAAAGATACGTAAAAATGGTGTGATCGTTTAATGAAGATTAAATTTCTTGCATTAATTAAAAATTTAAAATTCTTGAAAAAAGTTGTTCGTGTCTTGTCGTTGCTGGAAGTGGAAGCCACGTTGTTACGTTTCTGCCCATAATCTTTTTGCCTGCATATATTTATGGTCCTAAATTCGAATAATAAGAAGGATAATACATTTCAAAGTTGGCACTCGGCATAATCTTCTTATTTTGACCATTTCATTTAGGAAAAGGCCTTATGGCGCCAAGTGGCGCCCCTGTTTGGAGTAGGTCATTGACCCTGGCCCTATAGCAGGTCTCTTTCATTTAAGATAGTCAAGACAAGAGAATAAGGTATGGCAAAAGTTTACGTCCTCGATTCGTCTCGCATGTCCCATCCTACGTAATAAAAGGGACTAAAAACTTTATCTCATCCTAAATTCTTCAAACCCTCCCGAATAATTTATTTTAGTATATTTTAATTTAAATTATATTTAAAAATTAACTCAATTAAAACGGGACAATAAATATAGATTTTTTTTATTCCAAACTCGCTCCACCCCGTTGTCATCCTTAAGAAATACACAACATAAGACTAGAGCAAATAAAATAAGTGTTACTAAATCATATTAAAGAAGAGACGTCAACCGTTTATGAAAATTCCGCATGCAAGGTAAATAACGGCTACAACAAAGAAATCCATTAGTAGATCTACAAAGAAATCCAAAGCAATCTATAGCAAGTTTTCAATAACACACTTCCAAGTTTCAAATACATGCAACCTCAAAGGCTTGAAGCAATATGACTCATCATACATATCAGCATGTGGCATAAAGGAAATCTTTGGGTGACACTCGTCAAATGCAGCTGGGGAAAAACTCAGACAAACGTCAGGGGTGACCGCTCCTGTAACCTTTTATCAGGAATACATCACCTGTGCAGCTGAACTAATGGGGATCACACCAGAGGATGACACGAGAGCATCCACAAGGACATCGTTTGGGGTCATTGGTATGATGTTTTCATCCAATATCTGCAGCGAATAAGAAAGAGCAACTGCAGAATGAAGCAAACTGTTAATCACACACTATAATCATATCGAAGCATAGGCTTAGAGCATGTTTGACTATGCTTTAAAGTAAGACAAAATTGCTTTTGAGTTACTTATCTTGCCAAACATGATTTTCAGTTACCTTTCTCACTTACAAAACATATTTTTATATGAAGTAAGTCTTAGCTTACTTTTTATAAAAGTAACTGTTAAGCATAGCAAAACATGCAACATATGTTCCCTAGCAGAATTCAACAGAGTTACCTACCAAATAAAGGTCTCTTCCAGTTGCGATCCTTTGCGAGCTCTTGGTACTTGATGAGGAAGGTGTCATAATAACTTTATTTTGTTTATTGCAACATCAGGACATGATAGAAAAAACAGATTGATATTCAGGAAATCGCAAAAATATATTAAAAAAAAACAAAGAAACAAGAAAAGAACTACATGAAAATTGCATGCCCAGAATTCTGTAACCTACCCTCCACCACGGCCCAAGCGCCTACCAGATTTGTCAAAGGCAAGCCCTGCAAGATAGAAGAATTGCAAAACAAATCAAATCAAATCAATTTTCAACCTATGGTCAGCAATGCACAGAAGAAAAAAGGGAGACATGGTGGAAATGCACACCTGGTAAGAGGAATAAGTCCACAGGTTCGTCGGCAAACATGACTGCAATAACATAAAACTTTTAGTTTCAATCAAATGTCAAATCTTGTTTGTTGTAGAGTCGAGTGCCATCCAACACTACGTATCAAACATATTGAGAGTGTATAACTTTCAACAAAATAAACATACATACATACATACATAGACACACATACACACGCGCGCGCGCATTCATACATATATACATATACATGTGTTTGTGTCTAGGAAGCTAATGTCAAATGTAATTATCTATGCAGGGTTGTAGGGAGTAATTTTCATAGTTCCAAGACTTAATTTTGTTGTTTAGGGGTAAACAAAACGACCACAAGTCCCCAAAGACTGAAGAACAGGAATTACCAGTAACAAACATGGTGAATACTAAAGACGGCACACAAATGAAGAGTGCTAAAGTTGGCACAAGTGTGGTGAATACTGCTGGTAGGGTGCCAGAGGTGAATACTGAAGCAGAACATTCAAGCTGTGAGATTAGTGTAGAGCCAAACTAGATTGGTAGGTTCAACTCAAAACATCGAGAAAAGGTATGATGTTTACAGATTGGTTTTGGGGAATTGGCAAATAACTTGATTCGAATTGTATAAAGAGCAGCAGGGATCGAAGAAAGAACTGTTTATAAACTCTAGGATTATTTATGAAATTATTAAAATTGAAAATTTACTTTCGCCAAATCTTCATTTGTTTAATGTGAGTAAACCTTAAACAAATAAAGATTTTGCTAAAGTAAATCATCACCTCTACTAAATTCATAAATAATCTCGGAGTCCACGGTTATCAAATTCAAGATAAAGTTAAGAATTCTTTCATTGACCTCTACTACTCTTTATAGAGTTCTGAGTTCTATTCAATTTCTATGTCAATTCCCCAAAAACAACATGCATACATTGGACCTTTTCTCAATTTTTTTAGTTGAATTGATGGAGAATTAGAAGGGACATGTCTATTCAGTTTCCAAATTTAATGCATATTTTACGAAAGGTTCTTAGTATTTGATTTGTCATCTTTTGAAATCCTATATAAAGGGGTCTTTTACGTTGTAATGGAACCAACTTTGAATGAATAAAAATTAATATATTTCTTCCACAATTTCTCTCTATTATCTCCCTTTTTCCCCTCATTTCTCTTCCTCTATTCCCTTACCCCTTCTTTTATAATTGTTCTTGTTGGATTCTACATCATGAACTACCTAGTTCTACACAAATCTCACAGCTTGAATGTTAGTATTCACCATTTGTGGCATTGGTAATTCTTGTTCTTGGGTTGTTGCAAACTTATGGTCGTTTTATTTACACCAAACAACAAAATAGTCTCACAACAATGACAATAGCTCCAACAACCCTGCATAGATAATTACACGTTGCATTAGCTTTATAGACAAAAGAACACAGACACTTGTATATGTGCATGTAATATGCATGAGACCTACCGATCAAAAAGAAATATGCGTGAGGCCACACATATGCCTGTGTAGAAGTAAGAGAAAGACGGATAGATTTAAAAGTGTAAACCTACAGAACGCGAACAAGAGTTACCATCTTGGCGTTCGTTTCCCTCTGCATCAACAGGAGCAGGCTCCAATATGTCCATGGAATTCGAAATTAGATCATTCATGCTAGAGATATTCAGCATCCGCATGTGACTGTTCTTGTCCTCTACTCGAGGAACATACAACTTTTTGCTCACCTGTGAATGATTATCTTATCCAAGAACAGCAAATAAGAACTTCAATTTGATAATACATACATAAAAAGGTACATAAATCCTATGGATCAACAAATAAATAAAAACATTCCATTTTGACATGCAATCCAACTCTAGACCAGTTCTCATCCCAGATTAGTATCAGATGGCAAAACAGCAATGAAAAATTAAGCCTTGTTCCGTTAATCATTTTGATGGCACATTGCAATATTTAAACGTAGTCCAAATGCTACGTAGCCCCACTCGGGTTACGTTCTCCGCCTAGAAGGCGGCCTGATAGGCTAAATGAAAGGTGGACTATCATTTAATGTCAAGTTAACGCCACCTGACTGGGGTTGTAACCCAATGGGGCTAAATGGCATCACTCAATTTAAAAATGTACCTTGATCTGTGTTCTTTAGAATTTCAGACAACACTTTAGAAGTGTCAACTTCTCTTAGAGCACTACAACTTATATAAGCACACAGTCCTTTACAAGACTTGAACCATGGAGCTTCCAATATTATACTTTGTATTGCATCATCTGAAACAATCAAAATAAGGGGGGAAATCCATATGGAATAAATAAGATTCAAATCAATAACAAAAACAAATAAGCACACCGAACAACACAAACACATGTATATATTATATAGGTATGTGTATGTACCTTCTTGAGATCTGAGAGTGGGATCCATGGACTTGAGGTCTTTTCTGACTTTGCTACGGAGGATCTTCTTTTGCTTAAAAATGGTGTCCAATTGGGTCGTATTGGTGTTCATGGTGGTGAAGTTTAAGGTGGCGGTGTGGCGCAGGTTAAGGCGAGAAGGATATGGGTAGGGGACACGGGTTGTTGTAAACGGAGGTGGCGATGCGGCGGCAGTTGCTAATGTGCGCGGGTGAATCATCAGCCTTTCAGCAGCCACTATCAATTTTCGGGCCCTCTTTGTGAGCCCTATTATGATCATTTGGGCTTTTTTAGGAATAAATAATTAATTTAGAGCAGATTTTTACAAAGCAAAAATTATTTTTCTAAAAATAAGTAAAAATTTAACGGATAAAATTAGTAATTTTGGAAATCATATTTGGCAAAGCTTAAAAAGGAATAAAGTTATTTTAAGTTTAATAATGTTTTCTTGCAGATGTGATGATAAGGCGTAAATCCAATTCAGCCACTCAAATTTATTTAGAAAGCGAATTTAATTGGCTTTATATAATATTGGATAATTCTCAAACAAAAACTTCGGATAAGCCTGTAAAATCAGTCAGCCTAACTCAACCTTCAGATAAAAGGAAAAAACAAAAATTTGATAGATTTTTAATATTTCATCACCTTATAATTCTGTATTATACAAAAATTATATAAACTGAATTATATTTAAATAATTTCACACATTTAAGGTTGGGGACATCACACGGGCCGATTTTGCATAGAGACGAGTGAGTTATGAGCCTCAATCCCAACATTAGAGGGATCTTAGATTTTAGCCTCAATCTTCATTCATTCATCTTCTTCTTCTTTATTTTTTTTTTGGTGAATTATAGGGTTGGACAAAACTCTCAACCTAAATCGGATCGAATCGGACTCGAACCGAACGGTTCTTCTTGAATTAAATACTCAAACAGGTATCTGAATCGAGAACCGACAGATTTGGTTCGATTCTCTGTTCTAGACCAAGAACCGAATCTCCATATTTTTTAATGATTTTATCTTGAATAAGTTGAATTATCAGTGTCTACTTCGACATTATTATCTGTAAATAAAAACATATAAAAAGGAAAAAGGAACGGTTTAGGACTCTAATTTTAATCATAAACAATGATAGAGCACATACAAACGAGGGAAGGTACCCTTATTCTCTTACGAACTTTGCTACTTGTAGATAATGAATTACAGGGTGAATCACCCTGTACAAGGTCCAGATGTAGTGTTGGTGCTGCCAGCATTGTATATGGACCTTGTACAGGGGAAATGGAATTGTTCTTCTCTTATAAGTTGAAAATCAAAATTGGCCCACAAATCACATCTACAAAATTAAAAGGAGTGACAGCCCAACTGGACTTTTGTAAAAGGAAGAATAACTCATTCTAATATGCTGCCACGGTAAATATTTGTTTGCCATTACTATTTTTTTTATTAGTCATTTGCATTTCAAGCCGAAGGGGCTTATAAAGATAATGTTTTTAACTATCAAGGGAATTTCAGTTTTTTCTTAGTGTACATTACTCCATGAATGAATTCCTCGTTACAAAAATAGTTTCTTTTTCTTTAGATTTCAGAAGATCGAAGAGCATTATCAATGAGAAATAATACACTGAAATAACACATTTAATCTTCCACAAATATGAATTAAGGGAAATAATCATTGGGTACGGCCTCACCACACCACAATCTTTATAGTTGATAAATTTTAGTTTAACTCAACTGGCATTTAATCTCAAATAAACTTCAATAAACTGCGGCCACGTGTTACGTAAGGGGTAACTTTAAAAATGGCTTGATCAAAAGACCATAATTCCTTTTTGACTTTTTCACAAGTGAATAATTTCAAAGTGGCCTAATGGTGTTTAAAAGACAAAAATACCCTTAAGT
>CAIGRE010154217.1:0-11856 GCA_903798275.1 Fraxinus angustifolia subsp. syriaca
ACAATTTTCATGTAAAACAAAATCCAACGAATGATATTCAATATGATCATTTTTTTTGTTTTTGATTTTTTTGACAATTGGAACAAATTCTAAATTCAATGGTAGAAAATATTATCACTTTAATCGATAATTTTCATAAAAAATGAAGTCAAACGGACACCAAACTTTCAATATTTTCCATAAAAAATTATATCAATCAAACACAATTAATTACAATTTCCAGCAAAACAATTTCTAGGAAAATCTTTTCCCTGTAAAACATTTTCTTTCCACCCATTTTCCATCAAACGGACCCTACAGGTATACCTGATGCATAGTGCTAAATAAAAACTAATTAACTTAAATAATATAGTAAGATTTCATTTTTTTTTTTTTNATTTCTTATTTTTTGAAATTGAAAGATCTCATACATGCACTTGCATGTTTGAATGTAAAGCTGAAGATGATTGCCAATTTGAATTTATGTAGTTTTTACACTTCATTCTTTTTATGCAACTTCACCACACATTAGACTATTGGGAACTACGAACCTGAAATTGAACCATATCTTCTCAATTATTGGCACAGTGTTTTTTCATGCAACCACATCTTGCCAACACCTATTATGTCACTCTATCGATCATCTACTTTTTGGCAAAATAGCATTATTCTAAATAAAAATAACTTTCTAGCCCAAAAGGCCAAAAGTCACGACTCACGGTGTACCCAAAAAGAAAACAATCTAAACTTTTAATACTATGAAATTGAGACAATTAAAGGCGTTATCAGACATGTACATCCAAAACGTTAAACATTTTTTTCCCCCCACTTGGCGACGGGGTAGGGGGGATGATGACGGGTGGACATGTAAAAATGTTACAGAAACAAAATGTGACCGGCAGAAATGGAGTTATCAAAGCATAACAACTTTATGGTGATAGCCCATACGAAAGTTCGTCCAAGCAGCCTGCTTATTTTGCATTCTTATACATGCTGTCAATAACATTCTGCAAAACAAAGTAACCGTATAAAGAACATAGAAATGGTGTGCATATCATGGGTAACATAAAATTTGGCTTGTAAATACGATAGCACCAGACAGTTTAGCTATTTGATTTGGGTGGTAAGAATGGCAAGATGCTCGGCAAACGTAGAAAGTTCCTATGTGCCTCAAGGATAACACCAGCAACTTTGAACAAAAGAAAATATGCTTTGCAAATTTGAGAGAGCCCACTAATATCAATGGAGAGAACAAAGGAGAATGGTTGGAGGAGAAAAACCAAGCAAGTGATGGTTGCAGACACAGCCTTTTTAAAAAAGATGGCAATTTATTAAACCAGAAACAAAAAGCATCTTATGATCTACTTAGCCTGGTCATAGAAAATCTACCTGGTAGTACTTGAGCAACTGGGGCCTTTTCTTCTTAAATGTTGGAGTGAGAAGGTCTCGTTCCATGTCAAATGGTTCCGGATCAAGGTGTACTGCTTTTATGAATTCAAAACCCTTTAACTGCCAAATATGTAATAGAAAAGTTTAGAGAAGCATTGAAACTTCCAAAACAATTTTCTTCTGCTATACTTTCAGCAACCAGCACAAAAGACAGAAGTCTACATGATTGCATAAAAAAGGTAAAAGGGGAAAAATACCTTATTTTCCTTTCCAATCTTTGAGAGCTCTCCAAGTATGTATTCTTTCACTTTCGGATTCCGACAAAGGGCATTGAAGTCCCCAGATATACCATTCTGTTCCGCCCACCCTTCAACTGCTTGTTTGCTTGGGTTGATTACAGCTACAAGAAAAGACTCAAAGCTGTTCCCATATATCCATATCTGCAGATTACTAAATGTCAATGCGAGAAACAAAATCTCAATTGAGATAATGCATCAATAATCAAATGCCCCAAAATCACAATATTGTATTTTACATAGACCATTTCTTTATCTTCTTTTTTCCCCCTGCATTGTCTGGTTTGCAGATAGATATCATAGAGAAGAATATGCAACTTGTATATGCATGTGTACATAATTGTTTATCTGTCACAACAGTTACCCACATACTGATTCAATATCAGGAACTACACCATAAATATTCTCCAAGTTTTCCACGGCAACATATTCTCCTTGAGAGAGCTTGAAAATGTTCTTCTTGCGATCAATAATTTTCAAGCTTCCATTTGGTTGCCACTCACCAATATCCCCTAAGAAGAGATTTTATCAAAATGAAGATGAAAAGACATTTGAAATACTACACCGCAAATTGAACTAGTGACAGAACAAACCAACCTGTGTGGAACCAGCCATCAGTCAAGACTTCATTTGTAAGGTCCTCACGTTTGAAGTAGCCGGAAAATAAAGTATCTCCCCTTATGCATACTTCTCCACGTGGAGTACTTGAAAGAGCATTATAATTCATTTCGGGAACAGATTCCAGGCGCACATCCACATTGGGCACTGGAGGACCCACTGTACCTAGCATGTCCATCTCATCTGGTATAGATACGAATGTACCAGCACAAGTTTCTGTTAAACCTATATCACAGCAGAGAAATCAAGTCAGATACCATCTAGAGCTGGAAAATACGCTATTACAACTGCCAATCAATGAATTTCCAGGTTCAGGAAATCAGCATTACACCTACACAAACCTATATACTACAGGCGACAATTTTTGACATTTAAAAAAGAAAATCTATCCTTTTGTCCCTTGTACAAGTGTGTCTTACTAGAACACAATTAATGACATTGTAAGATAAAGCCGCAAATTATGGAACGTGTGCTCCACTCTACATTTTAATTTCCATATAAAAACCAGAAAAGGAAGGTTTACACTTTATGAACCAGAGCTATCTTACAAATATTAGGGCATCAGGATATTAACTGGTAGCATTATTTAGGGAAAAAGCAATTAAAAAGATTAAATATAGCTCACAAGTACAACAAATATAAACATAGCATTTACAATTTTGCAGATTAACCTATGTTGAAATTCTCAGCTGACACCTCTATGGGAATAATAACATGACATCTGGATTCCACATCGCGAAGCAAGGGGGCAATTATTAATTTCAAAGTGTTGAACAGATAAAAATACACTTCACTAGGAGCAGGAAGTCACTTTAATATGAACGAAGAGAAAAATATTCAATATTGGCAGGCACAACTTGATAGGATGAAAGCAAAATACCGTATCCTTGAAGAACATATGAACATGACACTACTCGTAGATACTCTTCTACATGAGGGGCAAGAGGTGCTGCTCCAGACAAAATAAGTCGTACATTGCCCCCTAACCCTTGTTTTACCTAAAAGAGTATGCAAATGAAATGCCAGTTATATTTTCGCAGAAACGTCGAAGAATATAAACAAAGGCATAGCAGTTCCATACAGCATATATTCACTACCTTGCTGAAAACGATTTTGTCACAGAGTGGAGCAGCTTTAGAATGTTTCAGTCCATTCCTCATATTACGTAACTTGCTGCATAAATTTTAACATGCATATTAGAACAATAGAAAACAAAAATGGTTAAGGATTCAAGAAATAGCCAAACATTTCAAGTTGAAATAGACTGACAGGATATTAAATAGAGTGACAAAATAGTCAGAAGTAGCATTGAGCACCACTTTGACAATTTACTTTGGCTTGATTTGCTCAAGAAGCCAGCAATCAGTTCTTTTGGTAAGGGCAACTCAAGATATATAGGAATTCAAGTTCAATTTAAACTTCCACTTATTAGTCTTCCTCCATCAAGAACAAAGGAAAGCTAAACAGAACTTACTAAGAGTATGCAAAATTAAACAATGTTTGTCTAATGAAACCCCCAGCAGCAATCTTCTGTTGTAAACCTGAAATGAGCACAGAAATCAAGGACAAAAAAATGCATGTATCAGTCCAAAGAGAGAAATTTTATGACTGCTTCGGAGAATAAACAAGCAGAAAGT
Organism: Fraxinus angustifolia subsp. syriaca; assembly: GCA_903798275.1. NCBI lineage: Eukaryota > Viridiplantae > Streptophyta > Magnoliopsida > Lamiales > Oleaceae > Fraxinus > Fraxinus angustifolia. The sequence continues at coordinate 3,920 of CAIGRE010154217.1, forward strand.
TGCCTTGTCAATCCCAGAATACATGAATTTTCCATTCCAGATTTTAAAATGTCATATGCTGCTATTTTATTAGTTCCATTACTAATACCTAACAATTCATTAGACGACAAGTTATGTGGTACGGATACTTCAACTAGGGTAGCGTGTCAGACATGTGTTGGACACTTTGCCATGGTCTTTTTTAACTCAAAGTTATTATTAAATAACAAATAGGTACTCATATTTAAAAAATTTAGATAAGAAAAATTAATAAATATAAAACTAAATTTATACTATATAAATGAAGAATTTTAAAGAAATTAATTAACATGTTGACGACGTATCGTGTCAGTGTTTTTTTGAAAAATTGCATGTCGGCGTGTCAGTGCTTCATAGATGACAAGTGACTTATTTGCACGAGGATGGACCACTGGATTGAACTAATATAGGTCAGAAACTAGATTTCATTGTCCGGCTGGTTATCTACACTTAAAACGGTGAAGAAGCAATATCGTCATCTAATATCAGTACTGTAATTTTCAACATTCCACAACTGTGTACCAAAATATAAATATCTACAAATTAATAATATTATAAATCTGGATGACTAAAACAAACCTGAATAAATTCTATCTAATACCCGAGGAACGGCGCATAAAATAGAAGGTTTTAGCTCTCCAATGTCTTCAACCAATAATTTAACATCCTGCAGATAAGTTAAATGATTAAATTTACATAAGCTCCAGTATGACTAGAAAAATAAATGTAGCATTCTTACCCCACGCCAAAATCCTATTGATGCCCCATGATTGATAAAACACTCTTCGATCACCCGATCAAAGATATGTGCCAAGGGAAGATATGATAGATATACATCATTTACAGTCAACTGAAAGATAAAAAAGTAAGAAGTTGAAACTTGTACTCAAATAATTTGAAATAATCAATTAATTGCTGCTTCGATGTTTTGACTGAAATTGGAAGAAACATTTTAAGCCTATGATTGAGCCCGGTTTTAAGGGGAAATAGGTTTTGTAATAGTGATTTTTTTGGAGAATGTGTGGTTATATGTAGAAAAAAATTTGGGTTTACGTGTAAAAAAAAAATTATTGGGAGAATGCGTAGTTGAAAATGAGTTTGCGGAAAATGAATATTTATAAAATGGGGCTCAAACAAGGGCTATATCTTATTCATCAACTTAATCCACAACAATGTGCCGAAAGTAAATATATGATAGTTACCGATTCTTCCACTCCCCCTAGAAGGCGCTTTACACCAGCTATTAGCGTAACAATACTATTATTTGAAATCATGACGCCCTTGGGATCCCCGGTGGTTCCACTAGTATACATAATTGTACAAATGTCACTTTTCTTTTTCACCGGTAGGTCAAACTGTTTATTATCTCCCTGCAAATTGACAGAGGTGCCATAATTAGGTCAAGCAACAGGTAAGCAAACCACACTAATTAGAAGAGAAAAATGACACAAGCAAAAAACTAGAAGAGAAGGAAAAAGACTATATTCAATCTTATTGGATCAACCAACATTAGATTGTATCATTAAATTAACGTCTGCCAACAATGCAGTATACACAATATAACACGTACTATCATTCAGAAAAGAAAGTTATATATTTCACAAATGCAAGAGATGCTACTGGGAGAAAGATTGTATTTGCTTGTTGTGAATGGTTCATGAAATAAACCCAAGCAATCAAGATATGGCAGCAACTACACAGCATAGATAAATTGGATTTCATTGCCACCACTTCCCTGCATTCTCACCCCCATACCAAAAAAATGAAAATTATCCTCCCTGCATAAGTTGCAATTTGCAGTTGCACATACATCTTCAGTCAATTGCTTTATAGTCCCCGTGTTTTATATCTTGGCAGAACTCCCTAAAGGACTTAAGAAATTAGAAAAGAAAATCAAGACAGCCTTCAAAGGCAGCACTTCACAAGTTAGCCATTTTCTCCCAAGTCCCAACACAAATTTTACTCGACTCCATCAATCCAAGTATCATAAATATTATTGGTTGACTTAACAGCTACTGTTGAAATGGAAGAGAAATGAGTTAGATATTTGCAGCAAGCACATGAAACAGTGTGTTTTTCAGAAAGGAGGTAATTTATGAATTACAAATTTAGATTGGCAAATAACACAGATCGTCAAAACTGTAGTTTTTTTTTTTCTTTTCTAATGACTATAAAAGATCATCAAGGACCTACAAAATTCAGATCCAAATAACAATGTTGTTTGCCTGCCCAGTTTACTGGGCTATGTATTAAGTGCTTAAATTTATCCATGTCAAGCTTAGGAGGAAATTGCCCAATATGGCATATATACACACATAAAATACGCATGATGGACGATACAGTAACTTTTTCAATCATTCTGCTAACAACAATTCTTCATGCTGGAAGTAGGACAAAACTGGACTTCAATCACTTAGTGATCAATCAAATTTTCCAATGCTTCCTCAGAGGAGAATATAGAAATAAGAACTTTGTAATGGATCCCCAAGAAAAGGACCAAGTATATATAACCCATGTACACGAAGGTAAGAAAAGATCTTTGATAAGCATTTCACACACAGTCGCAGCTCCTAAGCTACAGCAACATGCTTCAGGATTCATACGTGATAAATATTAAAGAATTCAAAATACAATAATCAAAGTTCTCCTTTGTTTAGCAGGTTAAAAAATGAGGAGGAAAATACGGTCTCATTCATGCATTATTGACATTTTTCTGGTGCATAAACAAGGTTCAACATGCCAAGTAAATACGATATTATAATCTTACCAATCAAAGTCAATGGAGATTGCTAATACCTTCAAAAAAGAATCCATAACAGCTCAAGCAAGCCTCTAATGTAATGACCTGGCCTCCATGCCCAAATCATTAACTTACACCACTATGGGAAAGCCTAACACCATCTTACCCTCACGAATTTTTGTCACGTTCCCAACATTCGAACAAATGACTTCCCCTTAAAAGAGACTTAAGTTGAGTTTCAATACCAATTGAGCAAGTTGTTCAATTGGTACCGGGGCTTGCCCAATTGGGACAAGTATTCAGCTTAAATCTCCCATAAGGGTAGGTCATATGTTCAAATATTGGGGAACACATCAGAAAGCCGTGAAGGATACATGAGTAGATGCCCTCTCAAAGCGAACAGTACGTAAAAGAACGATCAGACACAAGGCCTGGATCGTTACATCTAACTACCGGTATGAGAGCCAGACACAAGCCAAACATTCAATGCATAATGCCTTATTTTAACCAAGATTTCCCCCAAGACACTACAAAATAATGAAGCAAAATTATTTTAACTTCAGTGGCATGTAATATCAAAAAGAAGCAAAATCTGCAAATTTCTTAATTTATAGGTGAGATTGTCTCTATAAATTCGGCTCATATAGTTTATATCCCTATTCTCCAACAATTTCGTCTTCTATCCTCGCCTATTTGACATCTTGTATGCAAGGTATATTAACTTTACACTTGTGTATCAACCTACTATTTCAAGGATTTTCTTATAAGTGTCACTAAAATTTAAGCTCCAGTGCTAGATCTATTATCCTAGACTAACTACTTTACCCATCTATGTCCATTAGTTTGCAGAAACCTTTACTTACATTTCAACAACTTAGGCCCCAAAGTTAGTGATGCTTATGGATTAAAATAAATTAGGACAAAATGACTTTGATACTCATCGTAGCCATATTTCTAAGCAATAAATAGGGGCAATGGGAGGTGCAAACTGGACATGATCTAATGTTCAACCTCGTAAACAAAGTTGTTACCTTAAGTTCGAAATGATAGCCGTATGGTAGTTAGCTGAGAAGTTTTCCTACTATACGTAGCAATGAGTGAAACAACCAAGATAGAAATCAAAAGGCTTACCAATAACAAAAATTCATCCCAAGAATATATAGCAATGCCAAATTTTTCAACTTCTTCCCTCTGTTGAGAAGTGACTTTCCCAAAGCTCACAATAGCTGAAACAAAAAAATAAATAAATGAAATTTTATTATCACTTTTTTTGCATTTAAATACATGAAAAATAATGAAACAGAAATCTGACATTGTTGGTGACTTACTTCTTAAGTATTTTGTTGCACTGGGAAGGGTTTTGACCAGCTGCAGGGCAAAAAGCAGATGAAATTTAGCAAAATGTGAACAAATTCAAAACTTGATACCTTAAATATTGTTTTAAATACACAGAAAGATGTCAAAACTATTGCAGCCATAAAAAGCACAATTAATTGTTTATGTAGTAGCTATCACTAAAAACAGATAAAAGTGAAAACCATGAGTAGATAATTAAAATAAAATGGGAACCATAAATAAAAATCAAACAGAAAAATTCATTGTGCAATCAAATTCCTAAAACTTGGCAACTGTACCTCGGGAATCTTCTTCTCTTCTACAAAAGCAAGTGTAACCTCCGCATGGCAAATAATGAACTCAATTGCACCAGCACCTAAGCCATATACAATAAACAATTTATTCTCATTGGGTTCTATATGGACATGGATAGTCTTTGTACATAAGAAACGGTCAAAATCCAGAACCAATAAAAACCTATTGTCTTGGCCCTCTTGGGTGATAACATTACAAAAGCAACCTCACTAAAGATAAAAGCCTAGTAGTCCTGTGATATGTCAGAGGTACATATCAACTGATTATAAGTGCTTAAATATACAGATGCATGAAACAGAAAGGATGATCCATACCTAAGGTGTCATATAAGGGAACACAATAAAGCCCATGAGCATTACATGCCTGCATTAATTTGTTGGTGTTAGAAAAATTGCAGCAAATTCTATACAAGATATTCACATCGACAATTTCATTGACATCTATGGCAGAAGAAGTTACCACAAAATCAAGAAATTCAGAGAGGGGAAGAAGACAAAGAAAAATAGAAGCAGAGAAATGGAATAAGAGAACATATATGCACATATTTTATTTCCTCCGTGTTAAAGAAAATCTTGACATATATACACGTCTGCTCTAGAGTTCCTTGTGTAGTGCATCAGTTACCCAGAATTTACAATACACGGAAAGAACAAAAAGATAAGGGAGAAAGGAAAATGGGTAACAAGTGTATGGAGCTAATAAATTCACAAAAGACGTGAGCTTTGTGAAAAATAAACAAAGGAAATTATAATATGCGGAAATGCAAAATTTAAGAACATTATAAAGACCAGGACATTTATCGATATTCTATTTGGAATAGATCAAGAATTGCCCCCAAATTGATTGGTAAACAACATGAATTGACATTATACAATGATCCTGAGGGACGATTTCAAAACCTCCCTTACATGCCATTTCGAGTGATAAAATAGCTCGGATCTATAGGTGGTTAACTGACCAATGTAAAATAAATGGGCAGAAGCAATAACAATCTTCTGTATCTCTGTGAACATTCCATAACTTAGTTGAAGTGAATAAGAGATCAATGCATGTGATACCAAATACGAGCCAGTTTACAGATATTCAGAAAATATATTTTGAAAAAACAAGAAAAGAAAAGTAAGATCGTAAGAGAAGAACTGAAAACTATGAGAAGACATGATTGGATAGTTTATTAGAATTAGTTCATGTGACCCAGAAAATAACGAGGACCTTAAGGACTAAGGAGTTTAGTCTTTGCACAATTGATAATAACACGTTTTTCCTGTCATGATGATACTTACAACATGATGCATACATGTGCACACATTCAGAGAAAGGGGACGAGCAGAAACAGTAAAAAGAGAGTACCTCCATACTCATAATCCACTCTGGGCAATTGGCGCCATAAATACCACATCGGCCTCCCTATAATTATTATTAAATTGAACAGATTGAGATATTAAGTTTTTTGCATTTCAATTAGTATTTTAAAGAAGACTGAACCTAATCAATTTTGATGCGTCATACCAGGCAGAAGTCAAATATTCAACATAAAGAGAACAACAAAAAGTCAAAAAAGAATGGAGAATACAATGTCATGACTCAGAAATCTAACAAACATTTGCAAAATAAATACTTATTTTAATGACCCATAAGCGCAGTTAACAAACCATGCTTTGTTTGGCAGATTAACTACCAAGATGTGACATTGAAAGAAAGAAAGTGAACCCAACGTAGCTGGTTGTCCACAAGGTAACTTTGAAATAACTTTTTAACGGTAGGTACTTCAAAAGAACTTGGGTACAGGAAAGCCTTTTAAGGAGACTTGTGTCGACGTGTTGTTTGAAACAGGGAAAGCTAGCTTGATAATATGTATGACAGAATGACAGACATAAAATGGCATTAGAACAGGAAACCCCAGAAGAAGAGGATCAACAGTGGCTATTTAATTCAGACGAAGCATCCCAAGTCTTTTTATATTCTCTTTCATGCTGCGTAATTTGTAGATGGATCAAATCCAACCATGAATAATAATTATAGCCTTCTCATTAATAGAATTTCATTTCTTATCAAACACAGAAGACAGACTAGAAAGCAGCTATGAGAAAAAGCTTGAGACGCGCTAGATTATGACTTACTTCCTCAATGCCACAGCTGCGAACGGAGTTCCCAACTTTGACCACTAAGTCATATACCTCTTTGTAAGTCATCCATACATATTTACCAGGCTGTAAGTAAAAGCAATAACCTCAAGAATTAGGTGTAATACAAAACAACCACAAACTATAAACTAAGTCTAATTTCCAATGATTGAGGGGTTGCTACGTGAATCCTTTCTTGCCAGTCCGCATCAAGTGAAAAAGGGGGAAATTAGTAGGAAGTCAATGTTACAAGCATGGATGCATAAATTGCTTCTATCATGCAATCTACCTTTCCATCAACGAATTCACGACGACCAAGCATTCTGTTATTTGGATATTTCTCTACTGACAAACTGTAACAGCAAAAAGGTCAGTTAAATCTATGTTCAACATGAAGAGTGAAATGAAAAGCAAAGAAGTATAATTCAATCAGTATATTTATGCAATCATACTATCAAGTCAGCTATTGGAACTAACTCAAGCAAGCAAATTAATCCTTCATTTCTTTGACTTGCTGATGCAATAATGCATAAACTAGGGCACTAACACATAGAAGAATAAAAGCATACACCAATTATTCCAGCAATTCTTAGAAAAATAGAAATAGGAAAGTATATACACTTTGGCTTGGTAGCTCATCACTGATATGAATTTCATTTAATGGTTCAGATCAAAGGTAGCCTCTTGAGGCTATGGTGAAAAGTTACCACTGTTGCTCTCCTAGCATAGATGGCGTGACATGTGTGCATCAAAATCATCAAACTGGGGTATATCCTTATTTGTGCAGTCAAGATCATCGCTTTCATGCTAAAAACTTCCATATTCATCAAAATCACTTGTCCAAACCACAATTTCTTTGTTGCTACAATATATATATATATATATATATATATATCAAATTGTGGTATATCCATATTGTGTAGTCAAGATCATTGCTTTCATGCTACTTTCATGCTAAAAACTTCCATATCCATGTCAACTGCCAAAACCGCATTTTCATTTGTTTATACAACACTGTTAACATATATATTGCATCAAATTCATCAAAAGTGTGGTATATCCATATTTATGCAGTCAAGATTGTAGCTTTCAAGTTGAAAGCTTCCATAACTCCATCAAACTCAACAGTCTAAAATCACAATTTATTTTGTTTCTACAGCAGAAACTTCAGTTGTGAGTGACGCAGCGCATAAAGACAAACTTAACCACTAGCAACCAGTAGTAACTCAGATCTTTTTGTCAAGTCTCTGCAAAATCAGTAGCAAAATTCCATATTTCACACATCAAATCCTTGACCTTATATAAAATTCAAACCTGCAAGGCTGCAATTAGACTTAATAACAGAAAAAAAAAAAAAAAAAAAAAAAAAAAAAATAAAAAAAAAAAAAAAAAAAAAAAAAAAAACA
>CAIGRE010154283.1:0-11235 GCA_903798275.1 Fraxinus angustifolia subsp. syriaca
AAAAAATAATTCTTATAAAAAATTTTATAAAACAATTACAAAATAAAAAAAAAATTAAGAAAATGAACTATTCATATGATTGCAACTTATCTAAATGAATGCTCAATAATAAAACAATTATTCCATCCAATTAACTTGATATAACTTTTCTTAATGTGCAACAATAATGATTTTATTATTTTTTTTTTTTCAAAAATAATTTTATAAAAACATCTACATGGTGATTAGAACCTGGGTTGCCTATATGAAACACCATGCATATAAATTATTGGGCTTATAAATAATTGGGCTTGTACTTTCATAACCTTAAATGAGTCGAGATTGTTGAAAAATTCCAACATATGGGGCCACACACACATACATGTGTGTGTGTGTGTGTATACATTAAAATAGGTGGCGTTATTTTTAAAGATTAGTTAATAAAGTGATATATTAAAGCTAATTTTGGACCAATGGGTATTAAATGTTCATTGTGGACACATTCACATTATCATTCCACTACTGATATTTTGGTACCTATGGACCGCAAGGAATGATGCGAAGAATAGGGGGATTCGTATTGTAGCCAAACGTATCATTTGGAGGGTTTATCGCATGATCTCTTTTTTTCACATGGGATGATTGCTTCAAGTGGTGCATTGGATATGGGACTTGACATTTGCACCTATATTTGATTTTTTATGGACCTTTCCCCATCTGTCCCTATTCTAGTTTGGTGGTGTACTCCATCAGTCGGATCTGTCAAGATCAATACTGATGACTGCGTCAAGGATGGTTTTGCGAGTGAGAGAGGCATCATTAGAGACCATGCTAGACACTGTATTAGTGCTTTCTCAGCTTCGTATAGACCATGCTTGATATTAGAGACAGAGCTCCGAGCTATTCTTGATGGGATTGTACTAGCTTATGGACTTAGGTTTTAAGCGATTTGGGTAGAGTCTGATTCTATAGTAGCTATTCACTGCATCACTAGAGGAGAAAGACCATGGGCTATTCAGGGCATACTCAGACATATCACATATATCATATTATTTGTCAGAGATACAAATTTTCACATTTGCAAAGAAGGAAACTACATTGCAGATGTTCATGTTGCGGAGGGTTTGGAGTATCGACAATACCAAATATATGGACTACATGACCTACCACGACATATTAGGGCACTAGTACAAATTGTTAGACATGGATTGCCCAGTGCTAGATTTTAAGTTGGATTTTTATTTCCAAAATTTTTTTCCCTTAATTTGCATTAGTTCTTATTATAAAGGAAATAATACTTCCTCATTAGTTGCTTTAATCTTCGTCATTTATTTTCATTGTAAATGAAGTAGTACTTCTTCATTTATTGCTTTCATTATTTTTATGTAACCACGGTATTCCTCCCCACAAGTGAGGATAGATTAATAAAATCTCGGAGGTACCGCCCACTTTAAGAAAAAAATGTTGAAATCAATGAGAATATTAAAAGCGGAAGCATACATTGATCTATATGTCTGATTGCTTGAATTATATAAGCCATAATGATATAGGATCAAAGTGATTTTAGTCACATTTAGCGTGACTAATCCATCAATGATCGCGTACACCCATATAACCAAATGACATAAACCAATCATGGGAGTGCAACATGTAAATTACATGTTATGTGATCTAAACACGTCTATTTTCAACTGGTCCTACCTTATCCTTTAATGAGATCAACAATAAACTTTAATCAGAGTGGAACTGAATACTTTATTATTAAAATAAATCGAATATCCATTGACAAAAATATGTGTCTAAAATAGACAACATCCAAATACAAACTCACACTAAACTAACATATCATCAAAGATGCAACACCCATGTGAGTATTATGCTCATGAAAGACCTTGGGTAGAGCCATTTTTTAAATGGATCCATGATTATAGATTTTGTCCTAATATGCTTTATAGAAATCTAATAACTCTAAATTCTTTCCTTGACAATTAGGAACTTAATGTCTATAAACTTTGACATCATCCGGTTTCTATTGAAATACAAGAATGCTATTGTCACATAATAACTAAAGTGGTCTTTCAAATCCATCCAAAATATGCAGTCTAGTGACAATATTTTACATTCATATTCCATGATCAAAATTAGAATATCCAGCGATCTCCAATTGTTCTGATTTTCCTGAATGTGATCGTGTAATCCTTAGTTCTCTATAGATACTGAATAACCTCATGTCTACTTTTCAAATCTCCATCCTAAAGTTAGTTAAATATATGTCTAGCATTCCAACAACGAATGCTATATCTGGATGTGTATAAACATGAGTACACATTCAATTCTCAATTGCTGAAGCATAGGGGATTTTATGTATTTTCTTTTCTTTAAATTTATCCATAGGGTATTAATTGAGACTAAATTTGTCTCCCCTAGCAATAGGGGTATCACCTGAATTACATACCTACATTTCAAATCTTTTGAGAACATTATCAATACAACTCTTTTGAGATAATCCAAAAATAAACCAAGAAAGATTTTTGTGTATCTATATTCTTAATACAAAAATGGTATCACCAAGATTTTTCATTTCAAAATTCCATGACAGAAATCTCTTGATTTCACGCAATAAGCTCACAAATAAGCTCACCTCTAGAGATTCGGCTCGGCCATATGCAGAAAGGCTCGTCTCTATATGGTTCGGCTCATCTCTATATGGTTCGGCCATATGCAGAAAGACTCATCTCTATACGGTTCGTCAACATGCAAAAATACTCTTTTCTACACAGTTCGTCCGTATGAAGAAAGTCTTGCCCATGTAAAGACTCACCCAAACACGGAGGCTTCGCGCCACGTCTCAGTGAACCCACAAGGAACCACCTTTATTGATGCAAGTTTAGTCGTTTTTCAAAGGTTAAGCAGGAAGCTAAAAATCTCGTATCGATCCCAGCAGATAAGGGAAGGCACCACTCCCATCACTTCTTGAACTTCAAAAGTCCACGCATAATATGAATAATCATACATGGACTTGGGGAACTGATGTTACTCTTATAAATAATTGTAAAATAAACACACCACACGGCAAGCGGACAAAGCCACACATAGCATGAAGGCGAGAGACCTGATTCTATGCGTGCCGAGGTGAACTCAGCATAAAGTTGCCCATCCGACCCCCCTTTTCGAGGGACCCTCGATGAGATCCCATCCTGGGCGAGGCGGGGTTAGTCAAAATAACAGTGGGCCTTAGGAAGTGATTGAAAAGACAACACACTATCGCGTCGCCTATGCATATCTACGCCGTCAAATCTTTAGCCTGTAAATAGAGATATGAAGATCTCAGCATTAAATGGTTTGATTGATTGATTGACATCAATAAGGACCTTTGGACCTGACTTACCCACATGCTTGGACATCTAACAGACTCCATCCCCCTTTACATTGAGTATAAAAAGCTACACTTAACACCATTGAGAGCTAATGCAAATTCACATATTCAAAGTAAATATTGATTCTCTCCACTACACTCCATGGCTTGCATTACAACTTGTTACACACTTCGAATCATTCTCTTCATTAATTCATCAATATAATTAGTAATTTGATTTGAGTATATCGCAATTTGGTTTACAAAGATGTGAATTTCTAATTTTCTGTTGGCCACATCATCGATCCATTTTTGGGGTAAACATTATTAATAAAAATGAGCAAATTTCTATTCACAATTATATGATTATTACTTTTGTAGGTAAAAATCATCTAAAGAAATAGAACAAGGCAAAAAGGATGAGAAAATGACCAAAATTGTGCAAAATTGTGAATTTGGGGACCAAAATGAACAAGTCTAGAGAGTTGAAGGACATTGCATGCAATTTATGGAGGGGTAAATGAAAGAAAAGTCAAGATTTGAGGATCAAATCGTACAAGTTTAAAGTTGAGGAGTTTTGAATGTAAACTAATAGAGGACTTGTGTACGAAAATAAGGAAAATAAGTGGCGCCTAGGCGCCACGTAAAAAATATGGGGACCTTTTTGTTACTTGTTCGAAACTCTGGGGACCAAAACTACAATTTCTTAATCAAGGATTTTAAATTGAAATTCAGAAGCCTCGTTCAGTGGTTTTTCTTGTGAATTTCTTTTCTTTATCTTTTCTCTTTCTTCTTTTATTTTTCTTGTTATTTTGAGGACAAAATCAAGAGCAAGACAAGGAGAATAAATCAAAGAAAAGATGGAAAAGAATTGAGGAAATCAAAATTCAAGCAAATCCAACCAAAAAGGATTTTATTTTAATTATTATATTTTCTTTATTATTTTCTATCATTTGTTGTATTGAATAAATATTCTCTTAATTTGTTATCATTTATATGAAAAATCTTATTGTTGAGATTTATTGTTGAAACTTAACCTAGCTTGGATTAATTTTAATATTTGTTTTTAATATTTACATGCTTGTTTACATGTGTATCTACTATCATATTTCTTGCATTTTTATTTATGTCGGCAATAAATTATTATGTTTAGTGATTTATATATCGTTCGAGAGAAGATTGTATATGTTAGACCAAATAGTAGAAACTTTAGATTTATGTAGGGGATAGAGATTACCTCCTAACCCTAGGTGATCCATTAAGCTATTTTTACAAATATTTAATGCTTTTGTTTGGTTTGAATCGACATAGAGATATAATATGTTAAATCAATCAATTAGGGTTAATTTTGCTCGAGAAAGATAATTAGCTAAATTGGAAAAATCAAGTCTAATATCGTAAATGAGTAATTTATTAATTGACTTGTAACGATAATTAAGTGAAACCATGAATTCCAACTACGTTTTCCTCCAAAATTCTCAATTGTTTATGTTTTCTTATTTTGTAGAGTTTAAGTTTATTTTTTCTTATTTTCTAAAATTTAATCCTATTTTGTGTTTGTTTTTATTTTTAAAATTAAATTGATTAAAATTATGTAATTGAAAGTAAATATTCCTCAAGAGATCGACAACTCGGACTCAAAAAATCCACTTTATTACTTGAACACAACCCGTGCGCTTGCGGTTTGCACTTTTATAGCGAACACATTTTTGGCACCGTTGCCGGAGAATATTTTTATGTTGATTACCAATTTAATTAATCTTAGTTTTAACAATTTATTATTTGTATTTAATCTTTGACTTGTTCGTTTTTATTTCTGTATATTTGGCGAACCCCAATATTTTTAATCCATCTTGTATTGGTTCTCTCTCTCTGTACTTTTCAACTATAGTTGCATTATTTTATTTCAATTTTGGTAAAGTAACAAAGTGTTTGCAATGTCTAATCTCTACAATGACTATGGAAATATGCTTGGAGGTCTAAGATGTGAAATTTGTCAAGTGATGCAATGTACAATAATGCTTGTATTTGTGTACCAATGCCTCAAAGTCGAAACTTCTTTGGTTTAGGCAATATTTGACATGTAGAAAAAAAGCACTAGACAATTTCGATGATAGTGACATGCTTGTGGGAGGCTATGTACTTAACGAATGGAAGTAGGACACCAATTTTTTGGGAGATGGTCTTCCTTTTTTAATGAGAAGGTACTTACAAATTATTACCATGAACTTATCAATTTGGAAGTAGATGACATGCTTGTGACAGATTACGAGTATTGGGATGGATTTAAAAAATGGGGGTATAATCCACTCGATAGAGTTAATAAGAAAGGCTTGCATGACAATCAATCCGAAGATGTGTCAACTATTGAAGAAGAACTGGAAGAGAATGACAAATTAATCACAATGGGACTAAATAAAAATATGACAATCAATGGGGTGAAAATCAACTTACACTCACTTGAAGAGAATGACAAAGTAATCACAATGGAACTAAACGAAGATATGACAATAAATGAGGAGAAAATCAACTTACACTCTTCCGACTTAGTTGATTGCTAAGATATTGATTTTGTGATTAAGCCCGATGAGAAAGTAGAAATCTTCATAGTTGATGGAATAGGCAAGTCCTATTATATGAAAAAGGGCAATGTTGAGGTTTGGAGACTAAATGAAGAGTGGATAAAAGCCAAATGAAAAAAATGGGCAAGGCATCCAAAACATTCTTTATGTGCCCATGATTTAATTGTCAAAGTCGATCTAAAGATTATAAAAAAGTGCTTGTTGGGAGGCAACCCAATTTTCTAACTTTTAAGCTATTTATTTAATTTTATGTTTTCATTTGATCAGCTACTGCTATTTTTATAGGTAATTTTTGAAGTCCCACATATACATGGTTCCTAACAGGTTTGGAGGCAAATTGGTGTACAAGAAGGTCACTTGCCCAAATTCATCAAAAGCATCACAAGTCTAATTCAAGCATTAGTGCCCCTTTACCAAATATCGAATGGGGGAAGTTTCGTTATCTCCTCTCGTTTTTATTGTGTTTTTTACACATTGAGGACAATGTGTGATTTAATTTTGGGGGTGATTATGCTTTATTTGTTATGATTTTGTGTTGACATGTTATATAGCCTTGCAGGCTTATGATTGCTTGATATTTAAAATTGTTGTTCATCCATGAGCTATACATGACCAAATATGCTATTTGTGCCTAATTGTTTTTTTAAAAAAATGCTTGTCCATACCAAGCTACTTTGAGCACAATAGTCATGATTAGTTGTTATCTAGATATGGGAATTTTGGATTGATGTATATATTTTTGAATTGGTAGGAATTAGGTTGTGAGTTGTGCATAATTGTTTTTTTTTTTTTTTTATAAAAAAAATACTAAACACATATTCACATGCCAAATAAACAGAGTTTGTGATTGATATCCTTTTGTGATTTTAAACCAACAAAGAAATCTGATTAGGATTGGATTAAATATACTCTAAATTTAAAGATAAGTTAATCACATAATAAACATTCTATAACATGATCTGTTTGAATTTAAAATTTAAATTCCCTACATAATCAACTTGAAATTCACGTGCACATGCTAAAAGGATTGAAGAAAAATGAATTTGTTACTGTAGATCAAATGGAAAAACAGAATTTAGATATGCTTAAATCCATTTTCAAATTAAAGATAAACATGATTATATCAATCAAATATTTTTTTGGTAACTATATTAAAAATTAAAAATATTAAGAAATAAAATAATACCCATGAAATAAATTTCTTTGAATTGACATAACTTGAGCTTAACTTATATGAACTTACATTATCTTGAGCCCAACACATGTTATTTAATTTGAGCTACAAAATGAGCTGAATATTAATATTTTCTTTCTCCTACAATACTTAAAATTCTAGCCCAAACAAAATAAAATAAATGGACTGAACTATCATATTATCTTATGGAATTTACTGTGATTAAGAAGGCTATGACGTAAATGGATTTCTATTTTCTTAACGGTCAAGTATAACATAATAAAATTAAGTAACTCTATTTTTAAAACATACAAAATTTATTCGGAGTGTTACAAAACCCAGCCTGGCTTTTTTCTATTTCCAATTCCCTAAGGTTGCTCCATATATATGTCTCGATCAAGTTCTCATGGAGAAATACATTTTTCAAGCCAATCAACCACATCTTCTAGGTCTTTCTTACTGCTAATGCTAGTTAGCACTTTTACTGTGGTGATCTTTTTTAATAGACTAAAAGTCTCATCATAGTCCAATCCAGTGGTATGAAAATCTACGACAGTTAATCGAGCTTAGTATCTTTCTATTGGAACTTCAGGACTTTTCTTTACATTGTATACAAATTTCCAAGACATAGGCTGACTCAATTAGGTTTGACATCAAACTTGAAGTCTCATTTTACTTTAAAGACATGAACTATTATTCTATTATCTTTCCCTACTGCTTGTGTTAGACCCTTTTTTTTAAATGTCTTTAGATCTTTGGCATTCTTTTCTTTTTCTACTGCTGCGTTAGCATACTTATTATTTGGTTTTCTCTGCCTAGTTGATCTTTTAAATTGTGTTGTGGACTCATTCATTCCTCACTTTCTTCTTATTGGCCGAGCCTAATATTCTCTGTTGTTGTCTAATGTACACTTGTCAAGAATTGTGTATTACCCCAGTTTTACTCTCTTCATCACTTGATTCTTGTGCATCTTTAGTTTGCTTTGTGCTTCTATGAGCTTCTATATCAATTTATCATTCATTTAATTTGAATCTAGCAGCTCTGCCATCTATTATGTTCGATGAATGTCACCATAAAGCTTATCCCTCAAATTGATGGTTTCTTGATAGGTCAAAAACATATCATATTAAATCCAATAGTTTCTTTGCTTTATAATTTGACTCCTGCTACGGTAGCTGATGTTCTTTATCGATTAATAGCAAGCATGTATCACGTCATCTTTAATATGTAGTTGAGGAAGTCATTTGAACATCAACTTCTTCATCATCACCTTTAGCTTGTAATAAACTCACGTGTCTTGTATTCTATAAACTTGTTATCTCACTCTTTCAAGTCTTATCTACGTATGCAGACTCTACTACCATTATGTAGATGGACTCTAATCTCCATCCATTCTTTATTGGCATCCTTGAAATTTTGACACACTTTAACGCCTTTTGGTCTAAATAGAACATAAACCAAGGACGTCAGTTGTATCACTAATAGGAGATGTTTCGTCATCCCGGTACTTGATATATATCTTGTAGATGCACATGACTAAGAAAAAAAAATGGGGGGCGACAACAGTTTTATTAATCATGGCCTATTGGAAATATCAAGTATTTAGCAATTTACCACCATTCGGCGAACCTACATTTTGTAACTTTTTTTATTGCAAATATGGTCAAAATATTCAGAGCAATCAATCCAATCACTTTTGTAATGTAGTGTAATCGACAAGGAGCTGGAACACTTTCTCAAGGCTTGTACTTCATAACTCTTGTTGAGACTTCTTAGTTAGTAGGTATGATGTAAACATGTGCCTCCTTTCTTGACTATTATATTTTTCTTTCTCATTGGAGGTTAACCATACAGCCTTCTACTGGCTTTTTCCTAAATCAACATTCTCTGGCATAAAAACCTCATTTGCCACATACAAAATACTAGTCATTGGTTCAACGATATCCTTTAGAAACTAGCCTATCTTGTCGTGAATTTGTTGGGCTCCCTTTATTTGAGAACATTCTTCTTGTTTATTTTCTTTTAATTCTTTATTATTTTGTTGATATAGTCGGCCTCTTCTTTTGTAACTATAAAGTACTTTTTCTTCATTCTTTAGTGAGACATTAATATTGATTTGGTCTACAGTTATTAGTTGACTAGTAAATTTTTAAAATTTACTGATGGTATCTCTAACCAACTTTGAATTGTAGAAATAAAGCGTCTAAATTTGGGTCCTATTCCATGCATAATTATATTTCTAGTAGGTCTGGTCAAACTCTAAATTGCAAACCTTATGTACTCCAGGAGGATGGGCATAGTTTTAACATTCAGCTTGATAGTGCAGCTCATGATGCAACATTTCAGCAATATCTCTCTTTCCTATGAATTTGGTGGTGACCTTGGTTTACTGAGGGAACTCTCCTACCTCCACAACAAGTTTGATCCTCATCGAAGGATAAAAGCTCCATTTAACTTGAGTAGGGCTTTAGGGTAGAAGTTTCTTTAGCCTAGCTTCCTAAGCTCGGTTAATTTGTCTTCATTGAAGCATGTTGACTCTCATTTTCGGTAGATTGGTATTGCAAGACCTAGCTTAATCTTGGTTGCCTCACACCACTCAAACATGAGGTTTCCTATGGTGAAGGCACCAACGAACAACCCTGGATGAGACCATTCATGGCTAATGCTCTGATGGATAGGACAGGGAAAGAACTTGCATTGCAGAGGCACTGATGCATAGGCCAAACCAGGTCTTATGTTGCAGAGATGATGATGCATGGGCGAATATGAGGCCTTGCACGATGGCTGATGCATAAGTGAAGATGTGGCGTTACAGGATGGAGACCCTAATGTATAGGTAAAGATGAGGCCTTGCATGGTGGAGATGCTAATGTATATTTGAAGATGAGGTTGGCAGGTACATAGGCGAATATGAAGCCTTGCATTACGGAGGCCCTGATGCTTAGGCGAAGATGAGACCTTGTGTGGCGGAGGCACTAAATAGGCTAGGATGGGGCCTTGTTTGGCAGAGGCGCTAATATGTATGTGATGATAAAATCTTGCATGGAAAAGGCTTTGATGTACAGGTGAAGATGAAACCTTGCATAGAAAAGGCTTTGATGTATATGTTGATGCATAAGCAACGATGAGGCCTTGCATGGTGTAGGTACAAATGCATTTACAAAGTTAAGACCTTAAATGGTGGAGGTGCTTATGTATAGGCCAGGATGATGATGTCTTGCATGGCTGAGGCGATAAGCATAGAAAAAGAAGAGGCCTTACAAGGTGTAGTTGGACCTAATGCATAGGTGAATATGAGGCCTTGAACGACAGAGATGCGGAAGCATAGGGCTTGATGAATCCATGCAGAAGCCCTTATATACAGGCGAAGATGAGGTCTTACATTGTGGAGACACAAATGCATAGGTATTCATGAGGCCTTGCATGGTGAAGATGTTGATTCATACTTGAAGATTAGGCCATGCATAGTAGAGACCCTGATGCATAGGTGAAGATGAGGCCATGATAGAGGCGCGAAGCATAGGCCAAGTTGAGGCCTTGCATGGCAGAGGCACTGTTACATAGGTGAAGATAAGATCTTACATTGTGGAGGAGAAGATGGATAGGTGGAGATGAGGCCTTGCATGGTGGAAAGTGATTCACAGGCCAGGGTGAGGTCTTGCATAGCATAGGCGTATTGCATATGCTAGGGAAGGGTTTTGTGTGGTAAGGACGCTATTGCATAGGTCAAGATGAGGCTTTTCATGGTGGAGGCGTTGATAAAAGACCTAGGATTAGACCATGCATGGCTAAGGCTCTGATGAATAGGCCAGGATAAGAACTTACATTACGAAGGCGCTAATGCATAGGCTAGGTTGAGGTCATACATTGCAGAGGTACTGATGTATGGGCGAATATGAGGCCTTGAACAAAGGTCACCCTAATGCATAGGCGAATATGAGGCCTTACAGGGTGGAGGTTGTTCACGAAAATATATTTCGAATAAAAATCACCGCAACTGTACGTTTTGTTACAAGTAATAAAATGTACTTTTTGAGTCCAAATATCATTTCCACAAGGATTGATTAGTTCTAATTCTAATTATTTTGACCTTAACCGAAACAAATAAAGGAAAGTGTTTGTGTTGATGAAATTATAAGTGAATT
>CAIGRE010154299.1:0-10313 GCA_903798275.1 Fraxinus angustifolia subsp. syriaca
TTTGTTCTGCAATTGTTTTTATTGTTTACTACAATATATATATTTTGCATTATATTATAGTGTGTGCAAACTGTATTTGTAAATACAGTTTTTGTTATGTTCATCAAAATTGGTATCAAGTTGTAAATCCGGTATTGAAGTTGAAACAATTTTCCTACACATTGTAAAGGTAACAATAAAACTGGTAGAACTAGAATTTATTGTAAAATCAAATTTTTAGGCCACTTTCACAAAATGAGGTTCAAATATCATCTACCTGCTGATTATATTCTGCTTTATTACTTTCATTAGGTTCTGTGCGTCATGCTTAAAGACGCTTCCTTACTCTTAGCATTTGCAAGAATATTTTAATTTATTACCGGGACTTCCTACGACCTTTTGCCCAAGACATAAAAAAGTGAAGGTCCATTTTCTGGTTAAAGTTCATCTGGGTTCTTGTGGGAAGGGTGGGAATGCTTATCTGGTTTTTGTTGTTTGCATTTCTAAATTTAAGGTGTTTGAGAAAATAATAGACAAACTAACTACAAGGCACTGAGAATATCCTTTTGGTAATTATAGCACATCTTTACTTCTTAAGTAGATGCTACAAATTGGCTCAGATGTCAACATTCTACAACAAAATCGTTGTGTTATTTTTTATGAAAAAATCAAAGAGGAGCAATGTTTTCAAGGTGTGAGGATGGATTTTAATTTACATTTGATTGATTCAGCTAGCAGACATCTATCTCTGAATTAAAAGCCTTATTAGATGAAGAGTGTAGTTACGTCAACGAGTTGAGTCCGAGCCAAAAAAAAAAGCCTGGGGTCGGCTCGAGCTTTTTTTGGCCCGAGCTTTTGGCCTGGGCCTTAGCAGGTCGAGCCGGCTGGGGTTTTTTGATTGGTTTTCATTTTTTTTTTTTCTGCCTTTGTCAGGCAGCTAAGTCTCTTTCCAAAATTTAATTTTAATTTTTTTTCTTTTAATATGGCAGGCCGCAGGCTCACTCGGGCTCAAACCGCCTCTCAGCCCGAACCGGGCCCGGCTAGGGCTTTTTACAGGCCGAGCCGTCGAGTTTTTTTGTCATCCCTAGAAGAGTGTGATCAGAGAAGAGAAGATCGAGAGATAATTTCACTAGATTTGAAAGCATCAATACAGACACTTCAGACTGGGGCTGAGGAGGAAATAAAACGAATATCAGATGCTGCGTTGAGTCGAGAGAAAGAGCAAGTTATAAATAAGCTTCAGGTAGAAATTTTTTATTTATTTTATAATTGTTGATTTTCCATATTTCTAGCAATTATTGCTGTTTGTGATTCCATGAAGCAGAGAAGGATAGGTGTTCCTTTTTGATGGACTTTGTTTGGTGCTAATTATTTGTTGGTCGGGAGAATGGTAATTGGATAAAAATGTTGATATATGAAATGTCTTTGCGTTTATTAAACCGAATAAATTATGAAATTTTATGGAGGATGAATAGCTGCGTTTCTAAATTATTTTTTATTTCGGATTTTATGGCTGAAATTGTACAAATTTGGGCACTTGCCATCTCATTTAGGTTTTGTATTTGTTGGTACCCTAAGCTTTAAATTAATGACCATAGCTTTGCAATCAATTTCAGTGTCAACTATTTGTTAAGTTTACAAAATACTGTCTTCTTTTCAGTTAAAGCTTGTCTCTTGTTCATTTCTGCACAGCCATCTGTTCCCTGTATAGGTGTCTTTTGTTCTGTTTCAAACAATGCCAAAATAGTAATAGGATAGAAAATGTTTTTCGGTTAAACTTTTCTTGCTTGAATTTTGTTTTCATCTAAATGCATAGGGGACATTACTGCTTAATTCATTACATAATAATAGGCGAGAAAATGTTTTTAAATTTAATCCTCAATTATCTTGCTACTAAAAGCTTTAATAGATTTTTTGTTGGTTTTTGCATGGCTAAGCTCAGTTGCAACTGATTAATTGTGTTGAAGCCAGTGGAATAGAGCAAATAAATTTCAGGTCTTTTTTTTCATTATGTGGATATGATAACAATAGGAAAAGAAATTGAAGTCACACACTGCAGTCATCTCTCCTCGCTCCCTTTCTCCACAGCTATGTCTGCAGCCTACAGGAGAATCCAATGCAATTAACCTTTTTAATTTTGGACATTTTACTTTTAGTCATTTGATCAATTTATTTTCCCTTGGATCCACCGATATTAGCTTATGGTTTTGTTATCCCTTTTATCTATTTTGTTGCCCACACATCCCATCTTAACAACTTTCTTTATGTTACATTATCTTGTGAACTTTTTATTCTTTGACAGCCTCATACTCAATACAATAAATCAAAGTTTATTGATAACCGTCGTATAGAACTTTCCAACTTTCTAGGTATCTTTCTATCTTATTGCATACTTGTAACACTTCTTTATATTATTCAACATATTTAACCTCGTTTTAAACCTCTAGAGTTACTACAATCTATTTTTCTCAGATATTCATGAAGTAAGATCACATCTTTAACAAATTACATGCAACAGTTGATCTCATCTTGGGTATGCCCTATAAGCTCATCCATGATTCTAAGGCGATAAAGATTTATGATGAAATCTTGATCCAAGTCTATAACAATAGAAAATTTGTACTACTATATCTCACATTCTTAACTTTTTGTATAAATACTTTAAGTAGTCTATTTTTTTATAGCATAAAACCTTTTACAGCCAATTTTTTTTTTTTTTTTTACCCTTTTTTGGGCTTGACATGGAAAGAGAATAATACACGATTGTAATGCCAAACAATGAGAAAAAACTGATAGTGATGAGAAGAATGATGTGAGAATCAAATAAGTTTAGATTTTTTCAGAGATCTATCTCTGTATTACTTGATCTATTTTATTGGTTTGTGCTTATATCAATACATCTTGAGGTTTGTGACTTGCTTGAGGGGGATTTTATTTATTGTTAAAAAGTGTGGTACATTTTCACTTCAGTGCCATTGGACATTTGTATTACTGCATATGTTGTCGTAGCAAATTTATAATTTTTCTTGTTTTTGAAGCTAGAGATATGTTGGATATGTTGCTTTTATGTTCCTTGTCCAATACGCCTATACTTCTTGAGAACCAAAGAATCAATGAATGAATTGATGATATTTATTTATTTTTTTCGTTGGTAGCCTCTCTTTCTTGGTGAAAGTGGAATCAATCAGCTTGTTAACCTTATCACCAATCTATATATAAGAGCATAAAGAAACTACAAAAGGAGGAGAAAAAAAAATTTTTGAAAGAAAAAGATAAAAGACAAAATAAAGATGATTTGCTACAAACTCTCACATTATCTCCACATTATTAAATACCTAATTAAATACCTTCAAATCACTCCACGCTATTAAATACTAAATTAAAATACAGCTCCACGTGCATTGCACGTGCCTAAACTAGTATAAGTAAAACTAGTCATCAGCCAGTAAGTACATCCTAGCTTCAGCTATAATCCACGAAATTTCTGTATGAAGCACTTCGCTTTTTCTTCAAGTGCACTTATAGTACAACACAGTATCAGGTAGGATTCTAAAGTATAATGATCAAATTTCTTTTCCTTTTTGAATACTCTACAGTTATCTAACCCACCTTACCAAATAGGCCATTAACACTATACAGCAGAGAGGCTGGAGATGGAGTGCTTCAGACCCAAATCAGTTACAATTGATTAAATCGACTGCATGTCGGAGTCTGTGAAGACTGAAGAGAAAATATGCCCAGGTGGAGCCATATTGGCATATATTTGTCATCATAATTCTTGGGCATCCAAGTCAGGCTTTGAAGGATATTCAAGACCCTGAAGGGCAGGTATCCGCCGTAAATCTTCTTCTGAGTAAGCCGGAATAAACCAGTACATCTTGTCCATTCCAAACACCTAATACTCAAAAGAAGATTCATCAATTAAAGAGTATCTTAAAAAAGGGCAAAAGAAAACATAACATTATATATTACCAATCAAGCCCACCAAGAAGGAATAAAGCCTAAGAAATTTACAAGATGTACCAAACACGTACCAAAACCTTCACTTTCATGATTTGGGACATACGTGTTAGGGATTATAGAATTCAAGATTTTATTATTAGTCTTCTTTACCCTTCAACTTACTGCTTCAACTGAAAACAATCAGTTATCACGTGCCTTCTCAATTATCATTTTTCATGTTTTCAATCTTCCTATCTTTTCCCTTGTGGAGATAATATCACCAGATTAGATATTATGGACGGATTTTGGCTTGACAACAGCAATTACCTCAATGACATCATCATAGAGTAATCCTACTTTCCAATCAAACCAAAGGAACATGTTGTGGAAATTAAAGTATGCTTAGCATCTCTTGCCAATTCACATACAAATTAATTTCCTCAACTAAGTAAACTATACATACTCGCACAAACAGTGCTTAGCTATTTTCATGAGGCACCTTAACAAGTACTTGATATTTATTCAGTCATGAACCACTAAACAGACTCAATCACAAAGAAATACTTTCGTGAGGAAAAAAAAATAAAAAAAATCATACTTCATTCCATTTAAAGTTAAACCAACCTGCTCAAAGTTCCTTTTCCTTCCAAGATCATAACGCCACTGTGGAGTAGTCTTCTTCTCATATGCCTGAATATAAGTCAATAAAAACATCAGCTATCATCAGTCCAACCACTTCAATTGAAATGTATCCTGGAAGTAGGAAGAAATGGCTTTGACTGGGTTAATCAACTTAGAAAATTTCAATTCAGCCTCTCCCCTCTCCCTCCTCCTCACTAAAGCACCACCTATGTCCAAAGTGTCTCAGGCATGTTAAGAGCTTCTGAGGAGAGGACAGACGAAACAGATAGTGAACAGAAAAAGTTCTGTCAAAATTGGCAAAAGGCTGCATAAACCTAAAGAATATACTCTATTAGACTGCACCAAAATGATTTACATCAAAAATTGGTTCCCCAGGGCTACACTCTGGGGGACCAACGGTGAAAATGATATTGACAATTTGTGAACTCTATTCGAAGGATATACTCATTCAAATTAAATTATCAAACTCAATACGAGTATCATACCTCAATGGTTGTGGTATTGGCAGCCACCAATGATATATGCATTATCAGAAATCCCATAACACTCAAAGCAAATGCCAAGTTCAATACTGTGAAACTTAGAGAAATCAAGAGTTAGATAAAAGGCCCCGTGCCAGGAACGTGAAAAAAAGGGCATTGGGGAGAAAAGGAGGTTGTAGCATGGAGATGCAGGAGCATTTGACCTACCAAAGACAAGAAAAGTAGTTGCCAGAGTCCTTTGAGTGCCAGGTATCTCTTCATCACTAAAGAAAGCAACAAAATGTGGCAGTAACGATAAAGTCACAAGAATAGTCTCGAGGAATGTGTAGAACTGCACCAACAATAAAAAAAATATCAATATTTTGTTAACGTGTTTTTTAATATCAAGCCCACAAAATAATTTGAATTCCCAGAGCAAGTTCGAATTCAATTTCAAACCACGTCCACCTGGAAGTTGAAGTAAATGAAGAACAAGAAAATGCCACACAAATTGTGAAGATTCACCACAATGTGACTAGTGCGGAAGTGGAAGTTCAATCTTGTAAAAAACAAGAGAAGGATAAAAAGAGCTCAAAAATATTATCTAAAATAACTTGAAGGTAATGAATATGAGTAGTGATTACAACAAGTCTAGCTCTTTTGTTATTTAGGCATTGGAACAAGAGGTAATATCCCAATTCTAATAGACTACGTATAAAAAGAAAACAAATATTTCTAATCGAAATAGAAATCTTATCAACTAAATATTAAAACTAATTGTATCTTATAAATACTATGTATCCTACTACCAAAAATAATTAAATCTTAAAACTAGTAATAATAATTTATTTATAGTAAAATTGAACTACATCAGTAATAGTGATTAATGTGGGGGAAATTTAATTTTGAAATGATGAAAGGTTTCTTCATAGTATGACAACTAGCAGAAATTAATATCTTACTCATACTAAAAGATATGTTTCTCAAAAGAAATGTTTCTCACTGGTGCATGTTAAAAAAAAAAATCAGATTATCCTATATGGCATTGAGGGGGCATGAGGTTTTTTTTTTAATTATTATTTCGGAAAGCTCTCGTGCTTCCATGAATTATTTCACTCCATGCTAGGTACACAAAGAACTACTGCCTAATAGAAGAAGAAGAAACAGACAACTCATTCCTACAAGATAGAAACTTCAAGACAAAGCAAAAAGTATTCGAATTAGTGATTTTTTCCAGATAAAACAATATTGCGCAAATGAAGCATTAATATTAAACTAAACATAAACATCAAAATGAACCAGACCAACCAATAGCATTTCCTATAATTTATGACATCTTACCAGGAAGAGAAGGAAATACTTGTAGTTCAAAGCTCCAACACAGTTGACAACCCACACGCAATGATGGTCCATTTTGAGCACGCACCTTTCACCTAAAAAGGAAGTTCAACAACAACTCATTCCCCTTAAAGCAATTAGAGAATGCCGTGATAGTAATGTAAGGAGTAACTCACAAACAGAACAGTGATGGCACCGAGGAGGTTTTAAGTTGTTGCACTTTCTACAAAATCGAATTCTTCCGTACTCAGAGTCCACTGGAAATTCTGTTGAGGTCAATGGATCAGTGTCACCTCTTTCTTCGTCTAATGTTGTCCTCCAATTTGGCGGCACGCTACCCGGGTCCGTAAAGACCACAGAAAAATAACTCCATAGTAGCATCACCAACTGAATGATAAAACTACTCATTATTGAGTTCCATTCCAAATTGCAGATCACACGTCAATATCCCAATTTTACAACTATTGAGCTAAAAGTTATTGACGTAATCCCTCAAATTCTAAAAATCACAGTTATTTCAAGAAATAATAATAAAAAAAATCAATTTAAAATTGTATTCTAACTAAAAACTAGAACAATCAAATTGTGACCCTTAATAACAATTAAAGCAGTAAATTTCTTAATCCAGAGATTGATTATCCATCACATCAATTAATATCCAAATGGAGAAAGTTTAAAATTGTCCAAATTTCAGCTAAATTAGATGATCAATTTGTATTTTAGTTTCCAAAATTTAGCATACTCCAGAAACTTTATCTTGAAAACAAACAAAAACAGCTGAATTTCCATATACTATTAAAAAACCACGCCTCAGCTTTAGGCTACTCTCCACGTAATCTATATGTTTTACTAGCCACGTTAACTTTTAAGTAACCAAACACTCAACTATACATCAGCTCAAAATGACCAAAATAACAACTGTATTTTCCACAGTCAAACCATCAAAATCCATCAAACAAACCAATACATCACAAATACGAAATTTCTCAACTGCCGATGAAATTAAGCAGTTCTTACCAGGCAGTGGAACAAGATCAGGACGAGAAAAGCGATAAGCGAATCAAGCCCGCCGGCAGCGATCTCCGGGCCGTAATTGGTTATTACAACGGCGTAATACGTCACTCCTACGACGCCGAGGACTAATAACATCATGATCGAACCCAAGCTCCTCAGGGCCGTACAGAATTTGAATACATTCCATGCCATCACCGCCCCAGATCTATACATAATAATAATAATAATGTCTCCAAATATTAACTAAACAGTAAACTCCTACAAGCAAAAAATAAAAGGTGGGAGGGGGAGTTTTTCAGTTGTAATTTTCAGGAATATAACTTATTTTGGTGCTTTTAGTTAATTGAGTAAAGTGGTTAGGGTTTATGGATTCCAGTTAGAAGGGTACGAGCATGGTGAAATCCATGAGCAAAATCCAAAGGGGGAGAAAAGTGGGGAAGGGAACTTGGAGGGCTTTGGGATTTAATAAACTGCAATTACTTACAGGTTTACCCAACTTTGACTCAAGTTTCATGTTAGTCACTATTTTGGCAAGGCTTTCACATTAATAGCTGGAACTTGTTTGGATAATTTCTTTTAAATTATTATATATTTTTTAATTAAAAAGTTTTCAAGGAAGCTGGCTTATTCTTTATAAAACTCTTTTACAATAAGCGAAAACACTGACGTGTCATTATTAGGCCCCGTTTGGTAGGAATTAAAATTCAATTAAAATTAAAAATATAACCGTTATTGGGTCTCACTCATCTAATAAAAATCAACAATAATGACTAATTTTTCAATTTTAATCTGATTTTAATCCCTACCTTTTGTAATCACTTGTCAAATGAAGAGCTTGCTTTGATTTAATTGATACTGGATTTTGAATTTTACCCACATGGGGGTGGGCTCGATGTGATTAAAATATTGGCAAAAATTCCCACCCATCCGCTGATGTATGTATTCTGTCGGTACAGGAATTTGAATTTCTGTATTATAGCATGATTCTTTATTATAAGTTATTGAAATTGTAATGTCATATAAATGAATGGTGGACGGTGTTAAGGACTTTTACTGGCTGTTTATACATAACCCTGAACATGAAATTACTAATAAGGTCAAAATATTAGTCAGGTCAATAGTTTGTGCAAATTCCTATAGTTTCCTATTTTAGGATTAGGTTTATTAGCACAAAACGTATTCCGTTTGAATTTAGTGTGCAAAACGTCTTTACGTTTAAAATTTTCGCATTTTCATCCCTATTTTCACCTTTTTTTTGTGAATAAACGTCATTTTAATGAATTTTTATCTAATTTCTCGATAAAATGACGAATATACCGTCATATTTAATAAAACAAAAACAAAAATAAAATACTAATTGCAACCATACACCCAACGTTTTTAAAAAGTACAAATGACTCACAAATAAATTATTAAAAAATTCAAAATAAAATAAAATTTTTTTTTTCTCTCTCTCCCTTCCTCCTCCACTGCCACCACCACCACTACCACCACCAAACAATTTTCAACAATATACTCCAATCATCTGAATCGATACTACATTATCCTCCAAAATAATGAACAATTTCCATTGTTTGAAAGGTGGAGAGAATGGCAGATTGCAAATGGCGAAAGGGGTTGTTGGTATGTGCTTTGATGCACTAATGGGAGAAGTGGTGGACGAAAAGGTGGATGGCTGGTGGATTTATATATACAAATGGAGGTTAGATTTGGTGGTATACACCTCATATGCCCCAAACCCCTTACTCACAGGGCAAAACCAAGGCAACAACACTATTTCCAGCAACACCCATGCCATTAGCCACCATCTGGTAGCATCTACCCTCCAAGGTGATCCCATTCATGGTCTAATAACATCAAAATAGGTTCTCAATCAAAAAATGTTGTCTCGAAAATTGAGTCTTAACTCTCCAAAATTGACAATCCAAAATTTGAAAAGATAAATCTAATAAGCCGTGCTTCGATGAGATATATCCGTCTATTCAAATGGAGAATCAAAACAAGGTCTCCCGTCAACCATTCGGAGTTTGCCCCAGTTTTTCTCCATCGGAGCGGGTAAGAGGCAGGATCCATTTCTTCAAACCTCATCTTCGGGTTTGGTTTATGGGTTTGGTTTGAAACTCTAATGGAAGTATATTGTTGGAAATTGTTTGGTGGTGGTGGTGGTGAGGTTCAAAGATTGTTTGCAATTTGCCATTCTCTCCACCTTTCAAACAATGGAAATTGTTCATTATTTTGGAGGATAATGTAGTATCAATTCAGTTGGATGGAGTATTGATTAGGAGTATATTGTTGGAAATTGTTTAGTGGTGGTGGAGGAGGAAGAAGAGAGAGGGAAAAAAATATTTTATTTTATTTTGAATTTTTTAATAAGTTATTTGGGAGTCATTTGTACTTTTTAAAAAGGCTTGGGAGTATGATTGCAATTAGTTTTTTTATTTTTATTTTATTTTTTATTTTGACGTTTTGCACACTAAATGTCAAATGTATGGACATTTTGTGCTAATAAGCCTTTAGGATTATATACAAACCATGAGTGTTCTAAAAAAATTCATATAAGTAACACTTAGGCTCGAAATTAGGGCAAGACGTCTCGCTTCGCGTGTAAACCATTTTTTTTTCCCTAATTCCTATACATTGAATTTTTTCCTTCCTCTCTAAACGCGCTTTATTATTGTACTTATAGCATGATTCTCTATTATAAGCGGTTGAAATTGTAATGTCATGTAAATGAATGGTGGACGGTGTTAAGGACTTTTACAGGCCATTTATACAGAACCCTAAACATGAAATTACTAATAAGGTCAACATATTAGTCAGGTCAATAGTTTGTGCAAATTCCTATAGTTTCCTATTTTAGGATTATATACAAACCATCGGTGTTTTAAAAAATTCATTTAAGTAACACCTAGGCTCGAAATTAGGGCAAGACGTCTC
>CAIGRE010154301.1:0-12419 GCA_903798275.1 Fraxinus angustifolia subsp. syriaca
ATTAGTATTGAATATTAGTTATATCTTTTTCCTTTCGATTACTTGAATTGATTGTTTGTATCAAATACAATATAAGATTTTTAAACGAAATATGGATTTTCTTGTGATGAACAAAACATTAATAAAATGACTCTTCGAAATCAAATTGATGAAAATGATTAGCAAAATATTAATGAATAAATATTTTTTAGATGTAAATCTATATTGTATTGAGTCAAGTATGAATCATTCAAAAATCAAGAACAAAGTATTCGATTTGTACATGGTTTGATTGTGCCCCCAACTCAAAACATCCACGTCCGCCCCTCGGCGGAACGATACCACTAGATTTTGCAACACGTTAGTCATAAAATGGAATTTTAAACCGTTACATCTTGCACATGATGCGGTTCAATCATGCTCATTCAATTACACACTGATCCCATGCCAATATAGACCGTGTGCACGTGGTTTGGCCAAATTTCTAAACAATGTCAGACAGTAGCAGAACCAGAAATTTCATTGGGGGGACGATAATGCACTTATCAATATGTATCTATTAAAAACTTAGAAAAATTTCTCTATATTAACTTCAAATAAGGTTAGAACTTGTTTGATAAAAAATGTAATTTGAAATAGTAATTTGATGGAAAATGTACAGTTAGAAAATAAGGAAAAGTCGAGTTTACGTATAATATTATTTTATTGAAGAATGAGTAATTGAAAGATAAGAGAGAGGGAAATGTATTTTGAAAATGAAAGTTACGTTGTTCAACCATAACAATATCTAGAGGTAAATGAATAGGTATTAAAGCTGAATTAAAATTATCTTTATAATGCAATTCAAGTTTCTCTATGTTTGAATACCACAAATATGGTAAACAATAAAGAACAAAGGAATGATCATAGAGAATTCCCAACTGGATAAAACTCCGAACACTTTACTAGTCAAATATCCACTATAAACGATTTTTAACTTACAGCCCAGACTAGACAACGACACGTATTATCTGATCTCCTAACTACAACTCCTACAGCTCTCCTAAATTATGTGCTCTTGCACCAATTTCAACTGTAATTTTCAAAACTCTCCTGAATTTTGTTCTCCTAGAGCAACTCTTAACTTTGTGAAATCGTCTATCTCCTATGAATTCACGAAAAATATCGTATTCTTCACCAAATGGAACTCTAGTCACCTTTCCTTATCTTCAGTAACTCTGACAGTTATGGACAAAGTGGTAGTTTGGTATTTGGATTGTAAAATTAATGTTTTTCTTACCAAAAGCCAATTATGGAACGAAGGTTGAAGGCAAATATATGAAAAAAATCTCACAGCATATGTTTCTCTCAATGTTCAACCTTGGAGAAATCGTTCTGTGGCTTTAGAGTATTTATTGGTAGGTTATGAAATGAATAGGATGGAAAAAAAGTCTTTAAAAAATGAATTAAAAATTTCTCGAATAGTACGTTGCTCAAACAGGGGCTCAACAACAATCGAGTGATAGCTTGTCTCTCTAGCGGTCGACAGTCTAGCGACGATGTTTCTTTTTTATAGCTCAAGCCAAACCTTGGTTAAAGTCTAGCGAAAATTCGCTTCGTTTTTCTTTCTTTTCTCATTCTCGAACCCTAGACCTAAAAACCCTACTTTTAACAATTTGCACATTACTCCTTGACTTTTTACAACATATCAAATTTAGTCCTTTTTATTAACAAAATAGTCAATTACATAACATCAAATACCTAACAAGCTACCCATTTGTCATTCTGTGACAAAACCACAATCTAAGTTAAAACAGACTCAAGCTAAAATTGTCTCGAACGAATTCTTCATTTCATGTTTCAGTATCTGTTTCCTGAAATAGACGACTCAAGTACCCAGTATAAAATGTGTTAAAAACATGATCAATAGTAAACATTGTTCAAACAGTTTAAGTGTAAAAATGATTTAAGCAGTAGTAAATCGTAATATTTATTTTTCAGTTTCATATCATGTGCTAAACCAAGACATAATATCAATGTAACCCAACATACCAAATTGAAAATTGCAGCTGTAATTGGTACATTAACACATAATGCAGGAGAGTTGTAGGAGTTGTAGTCAGGAGATCAGATAGTACGTATCGCCGTCTAGTCTGGTAAAATGTAAGTTAAAGAATCATTTATAGTGGATATTTAACTGGCAAAGTGCCCGGAGTTTTTACCTAGTTGGGGTTTCTCCGTGATCATTCATGTGTTATTTATTGCTTATTATATCTGTGGCATTCAAACATAGGAAAACTTGAATTGAATGTTTAATCATCTAGAATAATAAGTTAATTAGTGACTTGTTGCTAATTTATTCTAAAGATAATTTTAATCCCGCATTAAGACATATTCACAATTCTCTAGGTATTGTTGTGGTCGAACTATGTAACTTTTAATGTTCAATTCTTCATATCATGTTTCGGTACCTATTTCTTGAAATAGACAACTCAAGTACCCAGTGTAAAATGAGTGGAAAACGGGATTAATAGTAAACATAGTTCAAACAGTTTAAGTGTAAAAATGATTTAAGCAGTTGTAAGTCACAATGTTTATTTTCTAGTTTCATATCATGTGCTAAACGAAGATATAGTATCAATGCAACCCAACATACCAAAACAAAACATTGACACTACTAAAATATTAAAAACTTAATTTAGCTAAATGATAATATCATATAATCAAAAGTTTTAGATACGTCAAGAATATGAAAACATGTACATCATAAAAAATGTATCTACTCTCTCCCTATCATAACTACTCTCCATTTTTGTCACAAAATGATAAGGGAAGATCTAAATCTATGTAGGATCGCCAACATCATTAGAATAAGTCCTCTCCTCGGAAGCAGCATCATCATCCCAATGGAGGCGAATCCAATGAAACATATACTAAATATATCCTATAGCACCTTGAAGTGTAGCAAAATCAAGAGTATGTCGATCAATGGTAGCTCACAGTTGTGTAAGCTCTGTCATCATCTGAGCTTACTACTCAATCAACACAATCAACTGTCCATAAGTGCAGTAGAAGGGTCTATGGGAGCAGACGTAGAAGGTGGAACAGACTCAACAAGAGGAGGAACCGACTCAGTGGGAGACAGAGCAAATGTAGAAGATGATGGAATATCTGACGACATAGGAGCAGAGGAAAAAGTAGGAAAACTCGAGGGATCAAAATAAATGAGGTCATCAATATCAACCAGCATAGTCGGGTCAACAGGTTGTGCTGGCTCAGAAGAAGCATGTGACATGCTCTAAGAAGTGGTAGTATGGCCAATCGGCCAGGAAACCTGCCTCGGAACATCCTAAAAAAACTCACTCATATGGTTGTTACTGTTGACCTATGGTTGATGTCTCATTTTGATTATCACAAACAAATTGCCTTTATTTCTAACAAATTGATTTCAAGTGTCAGTAGTGATTACTGTATAGAATTGATGATACAAAGTTCGAGGTCAAGTTTACAAATCAAGGCTATGAAGAACAATATTGGAAAACTCACAAAAAGTAGCCTCAACGAGAATCGAGACAAAAGTAGATGAACAGTCAAGAAATGCGCGTCAAGATATTCAAAATATAGTACTTAGACGTTTCACATTCATGTAAAGGTAAAACACTTCAACACTCGGCAAATAATCACTAAGAGCTCAAAGTGAATTTTTATGCATAAGAAAAATTATTTTCAAAATCAAATGATTGCATAAAATAAAATCTTTATCGAGCCACTTACCTTGAAATAATACGTGAAAAAGTACTTCAAAAATTGCATCAAAAGAAAATCACGTAAGGAAAACTTCAGGGGGCAAAATACTGATTCGGACGTCTGGATGACTTTTCAAATAGCTAGTTGATTACACGATCTGCACGTCCAGATGGATAGAGTTTTGGCCGGTTTGAGTGCTATAAATTTCTCACTCACTTTTCATTTGTAACAACTTTTTCTGAGCATTAAAGTGGTACTTTTATTGATCATAACAACCTTATTTTCTATCCTTAGAAGATCAAAAACATTAAATTCTTGAAAAACTTTTGAACGATTAAACTTTGTGAAAATTCTTATTTCACCAAAAAGCTCTTCAACCTAAACATTTTGAGCTATACTATTTGCTATTTATTGAAATGTTTGCCTCTTCTCTTCTTGTACTCATCTTTGGATCTATTATTAGATAAGAAGAGAAGATTTCTCTTATAATTTCATTTTGGATTATAGGTCGTGTTGAGTTCCTGGAAAGCTCAACATTATAAAAGGATCGGTGCTCCTTGATTGTAAATCATCGGAAGCGTTGTAAAGGGTTGAATTGCACCAATCAACATAGTGAAAAAGGTCTTGCTCGTGCCGGAGAGTTTGGTAATGGGGGACGTAGGTTATTGCATTGGATCGAATCTGCATATTACATCGTTTGCATTCTCTAATCCTTTTACTTAACGCTTCTACATTATGCAATTTTATATTGTTCCATTTACGTGCCTATTTGTGCTTAGTTTAATTCTATATCATTTGTGTGTTTACTTGTTTAAAATGTTAATTATTTAATGAAAAAGATTTAATAACCAATTTACCCCATTCTTGGTTAGCCTATCTTGGGCTTTCAGTTACTATCCTATAGATCAAACAAGCAAAAGGCAGCCTTACCCTCGTCCCCGTGATGTGAAAAGCTTAGAAAATTTGCTGGCAAATGAAAGAGGACAAATCAACAGAGTCACCATGCAGAAGGGCGTACAAAAAACTAACCTTCTCCATAGATAATGAAGAAGTATGAGACACAGGCCAAAGATGCTAGTGTGCAATCGCTCACTAGGTATTATGCAAAATCTAAATTGAATGATAAATAAAGTTATTTTTAGCTAAAATAGACTAAATAGTTGAGGACATAATTCAAGATCTCCACTTTTTAAAACTCATTTTCCACAAACTCATTTTCAACTACATAATTCATGAGATACATAATTTTTATCAACTTTTTAACCATATACTTCATCAACTTTTACCAAAATTCGATTTTTAGCTAAACCAATTAGGGGTTTAGTATTCTTGCTTGAATAATACTAAATCTACCCTCACATGTAATCCTCTTATAACTTTATGAAAGATGTAAACATGAAAATATTCATTTAATCAATTGACATTCAATTAGGAAGAGAGCCAGTGCGAATAGCACATGGACCTCTTTCCAACGGTGTGTTAAACACCGTTGATCGGACTAAAGAGTTCGCTGGAAGAGTATCGAGAGTTAGATAAGGAAACAAGGGGTGGACGACCCTAGGAATGTGAGCTATGCTCGACATAATATCAGGAGTAATCTTAATCGTCTTATCCTTAAGAAAGACTCTAAAAGATGAGCCGTTAACGTCGTGGATGTTAGTATAAAATTCATGAATAAGTAGACTTGGTGGAGGGACTAAGTCTACCAACAACGATTCCCAACCCCGAGAAATGAAGATAGCGATAAGGTTTGGTAACAGGTCAAACATAATGACCTCGCACTTAAATAAAACGGATCGTAAAGAGATCTGCAACCCAAAGGTATCTTGTGCAATTGTAGAGATAAACCTAAACCTACTAAAGAAAGTAGAGGTACTAAGAGCTTGAGCAGTAGTACGAGCTCTTTTAGGCGGCATCTGAAATGAGTAAGACCAAAATGTCAACAACGTGATATGATATGCCAAACATGTATGATATGCATGAACGCACACAAATGAATGCTCAACGACACTCCATGATGCCTAGACGTAGGGGACGTAAAGACATGCCGTAAGGACATGACGTTCCTTCGCAGTGCCTACTCCAAACACACCCTAACAAAAACACTTGTGATCATGTGTGTCCCGTGTACAAAATGAAGAACCGCCATCACACTACTAACATGACAATTCAATCCTCCAAAACCAACCACTCTCAATCTAACCTCAAAAAATAACCCAAATCTCATGCCAAAACTCATCCAAAACAATAGCCACATTCTAAACACCAAAAACACGCACCATCAACTCAAATTCATGCACCCTTCGTCAATCAATAATGCAAAAACCAAAAACGAGATTGAAGAACAACCATAAGACCACCAAAACGCACAAAAAAATCCAATGTTCGATGTAAAATTTGTGCACTAATGAATGATACTATATAACAATGACAAAAACTATGTAATGCAAAGCAAAAATCGAAGGAAGAATGGCCACAAGTTGAAAAGTTCCAAAATACTTGCAAAAATAGGAAGAAATCAATTTTACCTTGTAAATTCGATGATATGATAAAATGACACCACCAAAGTGTTAGTTTGGATGAAGAAAGTACTTAGAATGTAGAAATTTGATGTGGGCTAGTGAATTCTTAGAGAAATCATGAGAAGAAATGGAAAAAATGCGTAATGTTAAAATTAAAAACTATGGTTTGTCGCTCAAACGAGAGTCGAGCGATAAGCGAGCGAGTCAACTTCTGTTTATGTTGTTGAGCATGGCTCAGTGATAGGCCAGCGAAATCTTTGTTGACAAAAATAGCACCGAATTTTTGAAAATAGAGAAAACTAACATTTTTTAAACAAATTTTTATTTTCTCAATAATATTCAAATGGAGCACATTTAAGCCATTGACAACCCGATGAACTCAATCATGCATGTATTCACAAGTAGATCATTATCAATAGAAACTTTCTCACATATTTAATCAAGTTCAAAATGAAGTAAAGTGTATAAGTGACTCAGGCGTGTTAAGTGCCACTATTCTCTCGTGAACATGATTTCAAACCTTAAATTTGCGAGAAAGAACATGCGAGTATCACCGTTAAATAAGATTTTTCCTTACTAATGAAAGTCAACCCCAAAGAATCTTAGAACCTGAAAACGAGCTCAATTTCGTAAATATTTTTCTTTTCTCCCCCTGAATTTGAGCATATACTTTTTATGTCGTTTTCTCATATATTGCATCTTATGTGCATACTCTTGTCCATTAAGTGACTATATTGACCACTGTAACGAGCTTTAGGCTGGTTAACCCAAGACATTTGATCATAGGCACCAGATTATAGAAAACTCATCGGGCCTAATTACTCGGTCAAGTATGCTTCGAACAAAAGTATAAGATGAACCAAAATTTCCCTTTGTTTATTTTTATTTTTTTATTAAATAATACGTGGAGATTTATCATGAGCAAATGTCATCTAAATGTAGGTCAATTCACGTTCAAGATTACCTTATCAACAGATGATAGCAATCCTAAATCTCACACACGCGGTCCATATTCATTCACAAAATCACACTGTGTTGTGCAAATGGTACATGAAGAAATATATGCTCAATACTCCACATTAAACCGAACTAAGTAATGAAAATGACAGTATAGAACAGATAAATGCATACTTGTCACATATGCTATGTTACATCGCACCATTAAGTGTCAAAACCCGAAAACACACAAAAAAAAAAAAAAATTGTTATATTTTTTAACACATATTATTTGTTATTATTTTATTTATTTATTTTAAAACAAATAAATACCAAACCAAATACAAAACACAAAACAGACTACAGGCAAACACACAAGCAACTGAATTGCATGTAGGAATGAATGGACTAATGAACTATCCATGCATGCACTTATGACTCGAATCACGGCAAAATATGGATGTTCTTACCTTTAAGAGCATAATTACTCATACGACCTTCCAGGTCGCTTTTTTTAACCCAAGCCTTCTTAGAAGTAGAAGTAATTTTAGTTAACCAAGTCATTATCTCAGTTAAATGGCTAACTTGATTGGCAAGTAAGTTAACCTTGCTAGAAACGTCATGTTTCTTACTTCTAGTCACAAGTTTATGACACATAGGTCTAGTGTGTTCCAGTGCGCCACAATGATGGCAAGTGGGAATAAACCTAGGCTTATACCTACTTGGAGGTTGTTGTCGATATGGAGGACGATTGACCCTACTTGTTTAGTAGGTCTCGATCCTAAGACATACCTGACATTCAGTTCAAGATAAGCGATGTTTCTAGCTTTGTTAGTGGTTGGGATGAACTTGATCTTGAATTTATTAGTGGTAGTATTTCCATTATGAACATAACCTAGATCATGCCTATTTTCAGCAGGTTTGTTCATTCCCAATAGATTATCCAATTTCTGTGAATTACTCATGAATGATTGGAGTTGAGTGTTAGATTTTTCAAGATCACTTGTTGAGAATTTAACTTTGGTTTCCAAGTTTTCATTAACAAACTTCAACTCACTAAGATTTTTGGTAGAGTTCTGAAGGTCACCTATGAGTTTTTCTTTTTCTTTTTCAAGATTAGTAATCTTCTTTAACACAACTTTATTGACATTTTTAATCTTAAGACTCCTCAAATAATTTACGATAAGATTTGTGAATATCTAGTTAATCATCAGACTCTTCCTCAGATTTTCACTCTGCTCATTACTCTCGCTCTTATCAATTTCCTTATCAGATTCTATTGTAGTAATAGAAGTAAAGGCCATGAAATTTTGTTCATCTTCACCACCAGAGGTATCACTATACACACTCGAATCTAATTCATCATCACTCAAGGTCACTGCAAATGCCTTATGTTTTTCTTTATTTGAACTCCTATTTAGATTAGAACATTCATTCATATAGTGACTTTAGCCCTTACACTCATGGCATTGAACGGATTGATTTTTCTTAACGGGAGTCCTAAGATTATTTTTCTCACGTCTATCTTACGAGATTTCATTATGGACTTCATTTCTTCGCTCTTGAGGTTTCTCTTATTCATCATCACCTTTTGAAATTTTTTAACGAAATAAGCTATTTCGTCGTCCATAAGTATCTTAGTATCAGTTGACTCGCTTTCTTCTTCTTTAATAGTTTTCATGACAATGGATTTAAACTTTTTAGGTTGAGAAATTATGAGTTCATAAGTTTGAAGGGATCCTAGGAGTTCTTCAATTTTTACAATATCAAGGTTCTTACTTTCTTCAATAGCGGTGACTTTAGGCCTTAACCTTTCTGGTAAAGATCTAAGGACTTTTCTAACAATTTTTTACTCGGGGATCCTTCAACTATATCATTGAGCTTAGCATAGAAATCATCAAATGACTCATCATCCGCCATCATTGTTTCTTCAAACCTAGAGGCCAACATCTGCAGTTTAGAGTTTTTCACAATTTTAGTTCACTCATGTGTGGTTTCTAGAATATCCTAAACTTTCTTAGAAGTTTCACATATCGAAACTCTTCTGTAGCACAACCATGAACATGGCATGTAAGGCTTCGTTGTTCCAGTTATACTCATCTAAATTCATTTGTCCACAAAGAGATATCAATAGGTGTGACCACACCAGCAATTGTAGTTAAAGGTGCAGTCCACCCAGTTTGAACGCTCAAGCAAATGTATTCATCCAAAACTCTAAGGAAAGCTCTCATTCGAACTTTCTAATAAGTATAATTGCTTCCATCAAATAATGGAGGCACATACAACGATTGACTCATGTAGAAATAAATAAAGGTCATGAATCGAATTAAGGCTATACCAATTGAAAGTTACGTAGGTCGACCCAAACAATACATAGAGGGGGTGAATATTAATGCCAGATTAAAATTATCTTTAGAATACATTAGCAACAAGTCACTAAGTACTTATTATTCTAGACGATTAAACATGTAATTCAAGTTTTTCTATGTTTGAATACCGCAGATATAGGAAGCAATAAAGAATATAGGAATGATCACGGAGAAATACCAATTAGGTAAAAACTACGGGCACTTACCAGTCAAATATCCACTATAAATGATTCTTTAACTTACAGTCTACCAGACTAAACGATGTACATACTATTTGATCTCCTTACTACAACTCCTACAGCTCTCCTAAATTATGTGCTTTTACACCAATTTCAGCTGCAATTTCCAAAGCTTTCTTAGATTCTACTCTCCCACTACATCTCCTAATTTTGTGGATGCACGAAGAACGTCGAGTTCTTCACCAATTGGAATTCCAGTTGCCTTCTCTCGATCTTCAGCAACTCTGACGGATATGAAGGAAGTGGTAGTTTGGTATTTGGATTGTGAAACTGATGTTTTTCTTACCAAAAGCCAATTATAGAACGAAGATTGAAGGCAAATATATGAAGAAAACCTCACATCATATGTTTCTCTCAATGTTCAACCTTGGAAAAACCGTTATGTGGTTTTAAAGTATTTATAGGTAGGTTATAGAATGAATGGGCAGGGGAAAAAGCCTTTAAAAATGAATTAAGAATTTCTCGGATAACACTGTCGCTCAAGCAAGGGCTCAGCAACAGTCGAGCAACGCTTGTCGCTCGAGCGAAGGAAGAGCGACAATCTAGCGACGATATTTCTGTTTTCGTAGCTAAAGCCAAACTTTGGCGATAGTCTAACGAAAATCCACGCCGTTTTTCTTTCTTTTCCTATTCTCGAACCCTAGACCTAAAAACCCAACTTTTGACAATTTGCACATTACTCCTTGACTTTTCACAACATGTCAAATTTAGTCATTTTGTTTACAAAATTGCCAATTACACAACATCAAATACCTAACATAAAATAATGATGACCAAACAAGGGCTAAATTTGTAGCGCGAAGGTTTGCCCCATGTCCATCCGATGTCAAAGCACATGCAATACATATGCACAAATCCATTGAGCTAGAAGCCTAGACTATACGACTTTTAGTCACTCCGTTGGTCAAGATTCAAGTCTGGGAATGGAGAACCAGAAATTTTAGTGGTTTAGTGCAGTAATTTCTTGCATTTCTGTTGCATCACAGTATGGAAGTTTATATTGTTACTGGAATTCCGGTATATGTTTGTTATGATTAGCTGAAAATAGTCAACATTGCAATTTTGGAATCTTGGTACGCTTTCGTCTAACTACAATTTTGAGGTATTATATAATTTTAGACGTGACATAAAAAATTGTAATAAAGTTAAGTGGATTTTTGACACACTTATATCAAACTTCTAGTGGTGGGAGATAGCATATCTAAACTCACAATTTTTATCTCTTATATATAGTGTTTGTGCGGTATTTCCTTTTACACATGCATGATTGATACAAACCTGATGTAGAGAAGTTAAATGCTTCTCAATTTGTGGTTGCATTAGTTTGGAATTCGGAAGCTTTAATTTGAGTAAAATCGTGATTCATCAACTCAAGTCTAAGACCTCGAAAAGTAAATTGGAATATATTTATTGAGCTGTCTCGGACTTGGTAATTCATTCTAGCAACTTTGTGCCCTTGTTTGGGCTCCATTTTAATGTGGTTTTGGGGATAATGCATATCAATCACACTAGTGACCAAAAATGTAATATGTGGAAGACTAATGATGTAACCACGGGAAATAGTTGAAGTCAACTGGGATTGTCATGGGAAAGTGTATTATTTGTACATTCTATTCAATTATATTGGCTAATACTTAATACTAAAGATTGAAGAATCCAATTTAACCATACTCACGAGTGCCCATGTATCTAGTCAAGAAAAGAACATGTAGTGGAATACTTTATGTCGATGTTTAGTTCAATTAAAAAATTGAATTAAAATATTGATCAAAGTCAACAATTAATTTTAATTATACATTTTACGAGACTCACTACATTTCAATCATATAATCTACCAACTTTTATCAAAATATACTAAAAATCTAATTTTAAATCTAAACTAAACTAGGGCACATTTCTATATTGAGGGTTTGAAGGGATATTCGACTTAGAATTATTGAAGGGATGTTGACTCCGTTGAGTTTCTAGATTTTTTTGAAATCAAACAGTTTCACTGACACAATGATTGAATGGCTATGTGCTTAGAATTATTGCACTGCAAAAGAATTTCGGTGGCCAAATCAATTTAGCAGTTCTACAGTAGATATACTATTTCGTGGTCAATCTCTTTTCAATTTCAAATGTCAAATCTCACAAGTAAAATAATTTTTTGAGCATGTTAATAATGCTAGATTGTATTGTAATTTGTCTTGTTGCTTTATGAAGGGCATTATAGTATATCTTTTTATTAATTGGTTTACAATCTGGAGTTTACACATCCTTGCAGTATTTATAAAATAATATGAACTTTGTCTTTTTAACATAAGATAAGAAGAATTTTGATCCCGTGTCCAATAAATCAGGCTTCTTTACAAATAGAAGAGAAGAAGGGGTGAATCCTAACCAATGAAAATACATTGCATAAACCAATTTAGAAGATCGAAAACAAAACACTAAAAGAAATTAGTTTCATATCTTATATAACTTTATCATATTTCTAGTCATTGTGCGACATGTGAAGTATTTTGCTCGTTCATTGTCACTTTCATAACTTAATACTAACAATTCTAAGTTGAGTGCAACAAAAGCTCCGTCCTTAAGCTAATTCCTAAGTAGGGAACCTAAGGCGATCACAACTTTATCCTAGTCTGCTTCTTGAAGCCCGATGC
>CAIGRE010154337.1:0-12616 GCA_903798275.1 Fraxinus angustifolia subsp. syriaca
TGGTCAAATTACTCAAAACTAGCTTCAAACAACAATATAGGTAACTTTTTCCCATGTGACATGGCTAGTGCAATATCTTTTATTTTTTTTGAAAAAGTAGTTGAAATCAAACCCTATTGGATGGTTACTACCTAAGTTCTACTTGTTAGCCAAAAACATTCTACACAAATATTCAACATGTTCATAATCAACACATATATAAATGGATAAATCTATTTGTACATAATACCCCCTACTGAATTGTTTACCCCCTCTCACATGCACGCTCTCAAGATGTGGTCCCACCTCCCTATTGTGAGTAGTAGGTAAGAG
Source organism: Fraxinus angustifolia subsp. syriaca (assembly GCA_903798275.1). Lineage (NCBI taxonomy): Eukaryota > Viridiplantae > Streptophyta > Magnoliopsida > Lamiales > Oleaceae > Fraxinus > Fraxinus angustifolia. The sequence continues at coordinate 313 of CAIGRE010154337.1, forward strand.
ATTATGTAAGAAAATTCGATACATGTAGCATGATCCTATGAATAGCTTTCAACAACAAATGAACCACTCCCTAACTTATCCTTTCAATAGGTTACGCAGATTTTTTATCTTTATTATTATTATTATTATTATTTTTTAAGGAAAAGATAGGAAACATGCTATGTTTAAAAAGCAATCCTAAATTTTATATGCAATGCATAACAAAAAATCTAGAAGTTTAAGATTAGAAAATTGGGTTGCCTCCTATTAGTTCTTGATTTATAGTCTCAAGTTCGACTTTGCCCAATGATTTTTTCTGGATCTTTGGATATGACTCTGGAGGTCTTGTTTACCCTGCTTAGATTGTCTTTGCACCACACTTTGTACGTCCTCCAAGATTTTACTATGCCCTCATAAATATGATATAACTTGCCTAAATTACTCAATCTAAACTTAGCTAATAATACTTTGATATCCTCATCTGCTTGAATTAAAAAAAAAAATCAATGAAATTAGAGGTAAATGCATGCGAAATCCATTTTTTATGAATGACACTAATTCGTTTGACTTCTTCATGATCAATTCTTCTATTTCTATATATTCTCTTTTAGTTGTTGGTCCATCGGGTTTCATGATGAAGGGGACCTCCATAAGTATATTACAAGGCTCATCCAAAATTATTTTATCTTCAATTCTTTTATATTTTCACATGGTAAAGGCATCTCCCACAATCATATTGATAAGTGTATTTTTTTTTACACTAATCCAGGACCTAAAATAACGATATTTGATAGTTCTTTTGACAAAAAGATATTCTAAATTATTGTATTTTATATTTAATATGTAAAACTCTTTGAATGGAAAATGAATACGAAAAATGACAAAATCCAAAATATAAGGACTAATTTGCATTACATGAAATAGTTGAGGATTTGAAAAACAAACGTTAATTAATTGGGCCTCAAATTGGATGGACTTTAGTTGGATTAAAAACATTAGGTTTTATATAATATGGCAAAGGAGGACAAGAAAAAGCGAAATTACTTAGAAAAGAAAAAGAGGAGAGAGCAGAAGAAAAAAAAAATGACGGCTGAAATATATATAAAAGTCGCGGCTGTTTTTGGAGATATAATATATACACATAGATTGAGGCAACCAAGAAAAGAAGAAATAGGATACACAAAAACAGAGAACACAAAAATAATAATAATAATAAATAGAGACAGAAAACAATGGCAAAGACTTATCACCAGCAATTTTCATGTTTCGTCAATTTTCAGTGATGTCGTGTCACTTTTGCGTGTTTAATTTCAATATTACGTTAGGCTATATTTTTACATTGCTAAGATATTGATGAATAATTGTTTTGAAAATGTTAGTGTTAATTAATTACTTTGACGTTATTTGTTTGAATGTGTGGATGTTTATTATGGTTTAGCTTGTTTTTATTTAATTGGCTATTAGTTGAATTGTTTGTGGATTTTATTATCACCGAGAGAGGTAATATGAGTTAGCACATTAAACATTGTGAGGTTCGATAGAGGATAGAATATACATATATGTTTCGCATGATTTTTTAGATGTTGTATCTCGTTTAATGCTTTCTTATATGTTAGTATCTTTTATAGAAATATAAAAAGGTTACGTAAATGATTTGATTTAATTGCTATCGAGATAAGTTTTTAAATAAATTTGGAACTTCGACCAACTTACATGATAACAAAGAGTCATTTTAATTGTCAAAAATTTGATAAACGTTTACTTTGATTTACAGTACGTGATAAATTAGACATAAATTTATTACAAATTATTATTGCTATTCGATTAAGGTTATTTTAACTTTAACTCGATAAAACACATAGTCCTCGTAGGTTCGACATTTTACACACTACTATATTACTTGATTACGATCCCATTCACTTGCAGGTTTTCAAATGATCACATATAACCGTCATCTTCTTCTTCATATGGATCATCGAAGATAGCTTTTCTTCCGCTAGAGTTTCCAATAACAAGCAATTTTTAGTATAATGCAACACTCAACAATATTCACAAGTTGATCTCGTCTCATCATAACAATAGCTTTGATATTCAATCCAACTGGCAACCAATCCTTATAAAGTATGATAGGTCGATTGTGTTCCATCTTTTTAAGTTTTTGCATGAAGAAGAAATCTCTTCCACAAGCATATAATCTTCATCTAAATCGGGATCAATCATTGTATGTTTTTGTGTCAATGAAACAAATAAAAGTAAGTAGATCAACTGAAAAATAAAAGAAAAAATAAAAATAGAACAAAAGCAAGAAATAATTCAAATAGATATTAAATAAATTTAGTCCTCGACGGTGACTCAAAAAACTTGCTGTCATTTTATATCATGTATGTATATTGATTGTAATAAGTAATAAAGTAGACCTAAGAGTTCGTATTACCGTTCCCGTGAGGAATTCTATCTAACTGTTGGTTAAATTCCTAACCTCAGTTCGATTGAAAATAAATAGAAGGTATTTATCTTATTTTTATGATTTTTTTATTATAATTCTGCGAAAAACTTTAAATCCCTATTCGATAGCCATTATTTTGAGAAAATGGAGTTTTGAATAGTGATTTTTTGGAGAATATAAGGTTAAAAAAATAGGAAAAAGTCTTGAGTTTACATGCAAAATATTGTGTGATTAAAATGAATTTTAGAATTAATGAGTTTTGAAGTAATGATTGTCAACGAAAGCTAAAAGTGAATTTTTTAATGATGGTTTAAATGTTAGGATCCACGAGTTCACGGTAGCTATCTCCTTAATCTTAATCACCAATTTTTATAATAAATTATTATGCTTATATGGTCAAATTCTTTTCATGAATTCAATTTACGTCTCACGGGTTCAAATTATTTCTGTTTAATTAATTCAATTCCATATCTGTACGCGAATCCTAATACATCTTAATTAAATGCCTTAAAGCTCTAAGAATTCATGTAATGACCTCACTAACTTAGAAAATGTACCTCTAGGCTTTTATACTAATTATTGGCTTTTGCTACGTGGTCTCACTCACAAATCAATGAATTATTGGTCAATTAATTAAAGTATTAAAAATAGAAGAAAAACAATTCACAATATCAATTGGAGATTTACAACTTTTTAATTAAAAATAAGGTTCCAAGCGAGGTTACAATAATTTATCCTAACTAAAAACTTAATTAGATATCATGAAAGAAGAAAAATACAAGCAAAAATTAAAGTAAATAATTGTGTTTTAAGGAAAGCAGGGAAAAGACGAAGATCCTGCATCATGAATCCGTCTTCTTTTTGTAAAATCCTTCAAATTCTATCTTCTTAATTGATTTCTTGACACCTTTGTAAAATGTATATAACTGGGAAGCCACCCAATTATATTGTTGGGGGCTGCTCGACCCTCAACTAAATTAACAAATGCTATTTTTTATGCATGGACGGCCATCCCATTTTTTAATGGGCACGCGTCCTGGCCAAATCGGGGAAGATTTTCTAATTTCCTAATTTGAATACAAGTCTTATGGAAACGAATCTTGGGATGTCTTTTAAAACCCTATGACTGTCCAAAAGTAGAAAACACGCATTACAACATATTTTGAAGAGCTTTTGAAGTAGAGAACAAGCGAAGAACACGAAGAACGAAGCCAAGAACACGAAAATAAATTCAAAAATTATATTGGGTGATGTCGATTCTTCAATATTCTGTGTTTTCTTCTTCATAACATGTTATACTAGATTTATTTGCTAGGAGAATGATGAACTATGTAATATAAATTTTTAATATGTAGTTTTACATTCTTGACATCAAAAGCACGTTTTTTGATATTGAATAATTTATATGATTTTCTTTTCTCCACAATTATTGTGCATGGTAGTTGTGTGAATTTGGTGGCTTATTTCATGCATTCGAAAGAATGGAAATAGGTTCGACATATATAAATTGTCATAGGGTCCGATAGGGGTAGAAATATACCGATATCCCTAATGTGAATCTTTAAGTATTCATAGAAACTCATACATTATTATATATTTGCATCCATCATAGAAATATAGTTGGCTCATATATGAGAATATGTTTGACATTGCTCAAGAGAGAGTGTTGAATAATTTAGGAACATTGATTCGTCAATATTTCACCATGTTGTCAAAGTGTAGAACTAAGTTTAAAATGAATTATTATATAAGGATTTGTGATCCTAGGACATTCATCATAAATTAAAACACTCCAACTTACATTTAACGCCGTTTGCATACTTAGTATTATTTTAGTTATAACTTCAACAAAACAAACTCGCCATTTTATTATAGTTTCAGTTAAGGTCAAGGTAATAGGAATTCAACTAATCAATCTCTGTGGGACAATATTCAAACTCAAAATCCACTTTATTATTTGTCAACGAACCATACACTTGCGGTGATTTGAACTCAAAATATATTTTCACATAACAATGGGCATAATTTACTTCATTTTCTAATTGGATTTTGATTTGTTAATGAATGAATGTTGATCCATTTTCTTTTATGTTATCTGTGTTAGTTTGAGTTTTTTTTTTCTTTTCGAGTAAATGTAGATTTATTTTTCATCTAATCAATTTTTTTGGTTCGTGTAAGGCTGCTATGTACTTGTAGAGTGCTTATTGAATGTTGTGAAATTTTGACTCATTATTTTTTTTTATCCTGACAATGTTTTAAAATCATAGTTCAACTAGTGGTTTTCGTTTGAATATTTTGTGGAATGAATTCTTCACTTCAATTCAATTGACCTATGTTGGTGAATCTTGTGTTTGCCTTCAAGAATAGATGAGCATTGCTTGCCTACCTGCGCACGTTCATACATACATGATATGTTGGCTTTCCATTATGGTCAAATTATGGAGCTGATGAATTTGTTGTGCGAATTAGTTATCCAAACGTGTACAATATCAGAATATGTTGAAGATTAGATATTGTATAAAGAGATGAAATTTGGTAGTGTAACTACTCGAGTCCCACTTAGTTGGCTGTCCTGACCGTTAGATCGACGGCGTACTGTCTCCACTGTACCAACATGGGTCTTTTCAACATNCACTCCCCGAGAAAACTTCCCATGGGGTTACCTATCATAGAATTGCTCCAAGTCAAGCACACTTAACTGTGGAGTTTCTAATGATGGACTTTCGGAAAAGAAGGTGCATCTTGTTGGTATGAGTAGTACCTATCAAATCTTTTTAAGCTTTCCTGGTCTGGGTATTACTATCCGAACTTTTCTGATCTTAACTATTGGAACTTGGAAGGGTTGTAAAGGTCAAAAGTTCTGACTTTTCCAAGACAAGATTCACAGAAACTACATCAAGGGCACATCTAGAAGGTAAAACCAACAACTTTCATTGAGATCAAATTACTTAATGTTATGAGTAGGATCCTGAAACTAACAGCTATTGTTATCTTGACAGGGTATAATGAATTGTGGATGACGTAAGTGCTGTTAAAATGATCTCTTTGTGGTTGTTGGAGAGATCAAGTGTCTACTGTATATGTTTTTTGTTTATTTATTATTATAGAGGTTAATTCTAGGGAATGGAAATTCTCTTGTTTGTGTTTTCCAGATATAAAATTTAGGTACTAGATGTTTATACTAATTTAGTTGCCTACAGAATCAGAATAACATTGTGTTTTAAATCCCTCCTTCAAGGAAGACACATACCAGCCCAAGCCCGACTCTTCTTCATCCTTGGCGGCCCAGGTCACGGCCTCTACTGCCCATCTAGACTCCTCTCATGCTTCCCGCCTATGCCAACCTCTGCTTTTCATTCATCTTTCAAACATTATTCAAAGGTGAAACTGTTGCTATCCTTCTCTTTCCTTCCCTTCCCTTTTCTTCTATTCTCTCTACATTAAAATTTAACAAACAAGTTCATCCAAATGTTATATCTAATTAATTAAATTTCAATTTAGAACATGGGATTTTGATTCTTGCATGGTATAGATCAAAATCATCCATATATTTACAATGATATCAATTAACAATTAAACTAGTTACCATGTTTCTTTATCTCTTTCTACCTTGAAATCTACTTATGTATGTGATTAGATTTTATGTGATTCCTCAAAATATAGGGAGGTCCTATCTATGATTCTACATCAATAAAGCTCAAATGAAGCAAGCAGTTTTTGGGGAGTTCTTGCAAGGAAAGCTAATGCAATTCTCGATGATGACAATGTGTCCCCCCAATCAAATAATATTGACAAAACCTTGAGACGTTCTATTCCTCCAACGGTGACCAGCTGAATATATTGTCCTACTCTTTAATTTATATTATTACATATTATGTATTTTTCTATGAAAACCTTAGTCTTATGTTTATGTTGATTGTTACCAGGAAGGATGTACAATCATTCAAGAATCACACAAAATACAGATGGTAAGAAAGGACTTCAATCCTAAGAAACATAATCATGTTTCTGGTATATGTGGTGTATGGTAGATTAATCTCTATTGATTCTTCAAACTGACCCACTTGTTCCTCAACCATGATATGTACCTGATTATCCTCAGTCTCTTTCCTTTTTATGCTGATTTTTGGAAGTTGAACTCAACTTCTTGTGGTTATGACCTGAACATGTTCCTTTTTTTACTACTTTCGAAACCTTTAAGGGAATTGGACAAACATCACATAAGTTCGTTCACATGGAGCAAATTTGAGTGATGGTGTGTAGTCTATGTCATCCTCCAAGGATGATGTTTTCCCTTATTTCTGCTGAAAGCCTAGTAGGTGGCGAATTTGATTTTCCTGATCTATCATATTTGTCCATGATAATTTGGGATGATCTCTTCAACATGGATTATAAGTGTTATAGTGAGGGTTGTTCTGCTGGCTCTAGATATTTTAAGCATAGCAGACTTCTCCAGAATGAACTATATGAGTGGAAGTTAAAGGGCAACTTATAGTTGTAAGATTTGCCCTATGGCCTTCACAAATTGGTGTAGGTTGGTGCATTGTTCGAGTGAGGTTGTCCAACATTTTTATTACCTCCATATGGGCTATGAATGTCGTTACAATGTCAATGTTGTGAAGTGCTGCTATTTTCTTTTGTGTTTCCCTTACAGATGGGCACATAAACTAGTTTTCTATAAAAAAAAATTGTAAAAGTAGGTATTATCTATCAACATCTTCATAACTGATCCATCCGCAAAATCGTCAACCATATTACGATATTCAATATGCAAGCCTGAACAGAAAGGTAGACTTGGCCTTATTTAAGATGTCAAGGTTACGACACTTCCTAAAATAGTCCTTGAATATTTACAATAATTCAGATTGCTTTCCAAATCCTTCTGCTGGAAAGTATACTTCATTCCTGATATGATAAACTCAAAACGATGGACCATAGTAAACAAGCATTATATCATTCCACGACATAATGCTCTGACAGGTAAAGAGCATTACTTCACACGGCAATGAAAAGCTTGTACATGAACGTGCAGATTTTCAGTAGCTTTTCCGAAGAACCTAATATCCTGATTTGTTGAAAAAGGTTGTTGTTAGGTATTTGATGTTATGTAATTGGCTATTCTGTGGACAAAGGACTAAATTTGATATGTTGTAAAAAGTCAAGGAGTAATGTGCAAATTGTCAAAAGTAGGGTTTTTAGGTTTAGGGTTCGAGAATGGGAAAAGAAAGAAAAATGGGACTTTCACTAAACTGTTGCCCCTCCTTTGCTTGAGCGACAACCGGTTGCTCGAGCACTAGTGTTATCCGAGAAAATTTTAATTCATTTTTTAAAGGCTTTTTCCCCGTCTCATTCATTCTATAACCTACATATAAATACTAAAGCCACATAATAGTTTTTCTAAGGTTGAACATTGAGAAAAACATATGATGTGAGATTTTCTTCATATATTTGCCTTCAACCTTCGTTCCATAATTGGGTTTTGGTGAGAAAAACATTAGTTTCACAATCCAAATACCAAACTACCACTTCTTCCATATATGTCAGAGTTGCTGAAGATTAAGGAAATGTAACTAGAGTTCTAGTTGGTGAAGAACGCGGTGTTCTTCGTGCATCCACAGGAAATAGACGATTCCACAAAGCTAGAAGTTGCTGCAGGAGAGCAGAATCCAAGAGAGCTTTGGAAATTGCAGCTGGAATTGGTATAGGAACACGAAATTCAAGAGAGCTGTAGGAGTTGCAGTCAGGAGATTAGATAATATGTGTCGTCATCTAGTCTGGTAGCTGTAAGTTAAAAAATCGTTTATAGTGGATATTTGACTGGCAAAATACCTCGAGTTTTTACCCAGTTGGGGTTTCTCCATGATCATTCTTGTGTTCTTCATTGCTTACTATATATGCGGTATTTAAACATAGGAAAATTTGAATTGCATGTTTAATCATCTAGAATAATAAGTTAATTAGTAAGTTGTTGCTAATTAATTCTAAAGATAATTTTAATTCTGCTTTTAATACATATTCGCTCTCTCCCCTCCCCTCCCCTCTCCTCCCCCTTCTAGATATTGTTAAGGTCGAACTACGTAACTTTCAGTTGTTGTAATCTAATCAAATGTAGAAGTTAGCCTATCCAAATAGAGGAATCAAATGTAGGTTGTGCAAGTATTGTATTCACATAATCTCCAACTAATATGTCACCCTCGTTGGCGATAGCCCTTTATCAAACTGACTGAGGTAACAGAAGTGGATTTTGAATCTAATTCTAATTTTTATTTTCTACCATGTTCCATATTTTTCTCTATTCTCTTTTGCATTGTCTAGAGGTTCTTTCGATCTCAATAATTATCGAAAGAAATTCGATCTCGTCAAAATCTTACATAAAATGTTGACTATCTGAAAGGAACAAATCAAAAGAAAGCTAGGTACTATGATGAACAACTTAAAACAAAAAGAAATTCAAATCCAATATAAACTAATAAACTACAATTTAATCAATTTATTCCCTAGCAACAGCGCAAAAACTTGTTTGGATGAAATCTACAAGTGTTCATGATCGTTGACAAGTAATATAGTGAGTTGAATTATTGTTCCATGAGGAATAAGTTCTATTACAGTACACTAGTTTCCTATCAAATTTGATATAAGTGACAAAAGAGATGTATGGTTTGTTATTATCCTAGGCTATGCTATGAACTACGTAAAATGCAGTGATTTTATCAAATTGTGGAATGAATTTATTGGATTTCAGAATCCACCTATTGGCAACTATTTCCAATTCTCGACTTACTCAGTTTAGTGTTATTCAAGTGCTCGTGACAATCAATATTCCTATTTGTTTGACTTTCTTTTTAAAGATAAATCAAACATATTTTAAGCGTGACTTAATATCTATTTCTAGTATGCATTTATGTGCGAAAGCATGCATTCAATCACACGACTATCTAACAAGATTGCACACGTCACAAATGCTATTCATATATCTAATGTTTGTTTGTCAATTATGCAGTTGTCTAAACATGTTGTGGACTTTCAATCACTACAACAAGCAACAACTTATTTAATTGATGATTAAACAATCAAGCATAATAAATAAAGACACAAGAATTCACTAAACTAATTACCTTTATTTTAGAAATAAATAACCAATGGTAACTTCATCCAATACAATAAAGAAATTATTCTAACATGTTTGAATGTAAATTATAAAAAATGAAAAATAAAAATAAAAATTGAAAAAATAATTCTCGAATCAAAGAACAATAGAGACTTGAAAAATCAACTTCTTAGATTTGAATCTTGAATCCAAGCTTTTAATCTTCAATTTCTTGTGTTAATTGCCTTGTAATCTCTTCCTAGGCTTTTCTCGACATTATATGGGTATTAGATACGACTTCACGCATCCAATAAGTTAAATAAAGGCTAGATCATTTCATACAAAATATTGCATAAAAAGGAAACTAAATTTCTTTCCTTTTCCAGACACTCATGCATGGTTTGTATGGCTTGCGTAGGCATGAGCAAACCATTGAACTTTAGTCTCTGCAGAGAGGGGTCTCTGCAGAGAGGGGCCTTTCCTAGGCCTTACTCTTGGGGATCAATTTTGTAAATTGGTCCATGAACTTTCCCGAACGTTTATTTTAGTTCTCTTCTATCCTTTTTCATTATGTTGTCTTTCAGTCTCGTTCAATTGACACTCTTCAATCTTCAAAATGATGTCTGGAACAACTTTTTTGAGTGTTTACACTTTAGTCCTCGAACTTTCAATTTTCAATCCTTTTCTCCAGTCTACAATTTTCACTAATCTTTACTAATTCATTAAAATCTCCAACAAATACTCTAAATTAATGACTTAAATAAGTGTACGAAATTCACTTATCAGCTCCATGTTTGGTAGAAAATAAAATTCATATTTTATCCTTAATCAAAGTCAATAAGTAATTTTAAGCACACATTTTATAGGACTTACAACTTGTACATTATACATTTTATCAACTTTTATCAAAATCTATTAAAAATTTGGTTTTAATCATTAGCAAATTGGAGCATAGTAAATTGAATATTTATTTCATTTTCTCTCTAAATAGGTAAGGATTTTGACAAGTTTAAAAATGTAAATGGACTTCAATAGTAATTAGGAAAATATCTCTATGTGCAATTATCAACCTTTTTAACCCCTGTTTGGTGTGGATTAAAATAAGATTGTGATAAAATTTAATGAAACGTGTGGTTGAAAAGTTGTGGGTTCCATAAAATATATTGCTAAAACAATTATTAATTTTGAATTAAAATTTTGATTTTAATCACCACTAAACATGGACTTAGTCTGTAGAGCAGAAGATATGATTATTAAAGGCACCAAATGCTTATATGGATCTATTTGATTAGATATGGTATAGTCATAGAGTGAAAGGAATAAATGGCCAGCTGGTCCACTGGCATAGGTTCTTCTACTAGTAGTAGCTTCTTTTGCTACTATGGCCTTATTGGCACTAGGTACGATATTAGTTTTCTTATTTTGCCATTTTCCCTTTTCCTTTGCCTTGACCATTCCATTTTCTCTTCCCAATTTGGCCTTTATCTTGCTGGCCAAACAATTGATTGTGTTGCTCTGCATTAGCCTTCTAATACCAAATAGTGTGAGCTTGTTCCAACATCTCATGGTGTGATGTAAAACGATGTGACATAAGACTCATGCTTATCTCAAAGGAATTCGCTCGTAATCAGTCGAGGACATAATCCCTGTTTGAGCTTAAGGAATTCGCTTTCTTTCAAATCCATTAAAGATTGAAGAAAATACTTGTTCATCACTTCCTCCTTGAATTGTTCCAAAGTTTATGCCAAATGCTGCTCTTGGGTCCTAGTTTGGGACATCGAATCTCACTTGTGACTTGTATCACCGGTAAACATAAACTCTGCACACTGGACCTTTTGGGCGTCAGTTTAATCTATAAGTCGAAAACTTCGTTCCAACTTATGCCTTCAAAATAACTCAACTACCGAGACATGAGTCGGGAGGGTAATAATAGGAGCTAGTGGTGGGTAGAGCTTGATTCTGATTCAGCCTGCTAAGATCTTGAACCACTTGTAGGAGGTCCCTTATCATGATGTTTTGGTTTGCTCGAGACATTTTCCTTGAAGAAAGAAATTTGTATACCAATACTAGAATACTTGAGATTAAAAAAATGAAATATTTAATGACTTGTTCACTTGATTTTTTTTAAACTACATCTACTCATTTGACTCTTGGTCTTCTTCTAGGTCCTCTTCTGGATCTTCCTCTTCATCTTCGTTAGTATCTACCACAGTTGGTTGTGCAACTTCGTCATCTGAAGTCACTACCGATTCGAATCCCGAGTGAGAGATAACATCATCAATCATAGTCTCCCAATTATGGATATAGGCATTGCGAAAATCCTCAAAGTCAAGTTCCTTAGGTTCACTTCCCAAGGTTTGAGATAGCACATTTTTCTTGTATAAGCTTCCTAATACGTTTCTCATGAGGGGCAAGAGTTTCTAGCAAATGGTCGATTGCATGTCGGACACTAATCATATAACCCACATTCTTTGCCTTTAGCCAATGTTGGTACACGCTTCATATGTGATTGTCAAGATCTAAAGATTTTTCTACCTCAAAATCTAGGTAAGCTCGGACATCTATCTCTTGTTAGCTGACATGATTCCTTCTCCTCGCACTTTGTCTTTCCATAGCCATCTGCCATCCACATTTTTAATTACTAGCCCAGTACATGTCTTTTAAACAACACATTTTCTTTTTCAAAACATTTATCCTTACATATAAGATGTACATAAAGTAAAATGTAGAACGTATCGCAACATGGAAAACATAACCACTGAATCATATCTAGGGCTGTCAATGGATTGGAT